>SJYC01071161.1:0-32772 GCA_006408675.1 Madoqua kirkii | reverse complement strand
GAGGAGGGGGCTAGAAAAGGCAACAGAGAGAGCAGTGGGGAACAGAGATGCCTAAATGGCTTTGATTGTCATGTTACAGATGGATACCACCATGCATTTGAGAGTTCCCACATTTGGGGCATACATGGGAAAACCGTCTCATTTGTAGACTCTAGAAAAATGGTACAGATGAACCTATTTCCAGGGCAGGAATAGTGACACAGACACAGAGGATTGACATATGGACACAGGGTGAGGGGAGGCGATGGTGGGATGAACTGGGAGATTAGAATTGACATATATACACTGTTATGCATAAACTAGCTAGCTAGTGGGAAGCAGCTACATAGCACAGGCAGGTCAGCTCAGGGCTTTGTGATGACCCTTAGAGGGGTGAGATGGGGGTGGGAGGCAGGTCCCAGAGGGAGGGGATATATGTATACTTATAGCTGATTCACTTCAGAAACTAACAGTGTTGTAAAACAATTATACTCCAATTTTTTAAAAAGATACAACTATTGTTGTATGAGATATACAGGAATTTTTGCCAGTAACAAGGTATCCCGTACATGTTCAAAATCAATGAAGTAGCAGGCCCCCCTTTCCAAAAAAGATTCTGAATGAGTTATATTCATTCATTCATTCCATAAATGCTCACATCCATAAATAGCAATATACTAGTGAACACAACGGATAAGGCCCTTCCCCCCACAGAGCTTCCAGTATAACTGCTGTGTGAGAAGTCGCTCAGTCATGTCCGACTCTGCGACCCTGTGGACTGTAGCCCTCCAGGCTCCTCTGTCCATGGGATTCTCCAGGCAAGAATACTGGAGTGGGTTGCCATTTCCTTCTCCAAGTATAACTGCTACCTCCAATAAAAGGAGAGTTCTCTACAGTATCACATAAATAACTGTTTTGATCAAAAGAGCAGGTATTATTACTTTTCACTTTTACAAAGAAGGAACCAGACTCAGAACCTGAAGATACTTTTTCAAAGTCTCACTGGGTGAGCTTATTCTTGGCTCCTAAGATCAATGGCCAAGCAAACATCTACCCCCAGCTCCTGGCAAATAGCAGGTGCTCGGTAAATATCTGTTGAGTGATAGATGAGTAAGCCATTAGGCTCCTGTTCTAAGGCTTTGTCGTGATGGATTCTGCTGCTCTAATCTCACCAATTCTCAGCCCTTATCCCCTCACCAATCTACTCACCTGGGTCCTTATTTCAGCAGCAATTTTTTTTTTAACCTAGAAATAGCTAGATATTTCTAGATATCTGTCTGTCTATCTATCTAGGTATTTCTAGATACCAGCTATTTCTGTATCTAGAAATAGAGCCTCCCTTTTCCTAAAAAAAGAAAATTAAAAAACAACAACAACAACAACAACAACTAGAAGAAACAGCTCTCTAAGGTGTAAGACCAACCTCTCCCCACGTGGGCTTTGAAAATTATCTCCTTCTACCTTCTCAGGAATTTTTCATCCCAACTTTCCTTCTCTCTCCTGGATTTAGGTAAGTTCTTTTTGACTGGATCTGACGTTTCACTCTGCCCATGCTCTCACATCTTTATGTGCTTGAGGAATGGGGAGGTGACCAGTCGTGCCAGAGGGGAGTGAGCAAAGCTAAGGAAGTAAGAACAAAAGGTCAGGGGATGTGGAGGAAAAGACCATGAGGTTGGGGGGGTGCTGGTTCTTATGGGCCACAGGCAAGACACTGGGTTTTATTCCATATGTGATGAGAAACCATTGGAGAACATGAAATAGGAGAACATAAGCTTTACATTTGCAGAGATCTTTCTCCAGCTGCTTTGCTGAGAATACACAGGTATGTGGCAAGAGCAGAAGGAAGACTGCCTGCTAAGAGGCCATTGCTGGAGGGCAGGTCGAGATGAGGGTACAGGGCCGCAGGTGGAGAGGGCAACTTGGGAAGTAGCGTTCGGAATTGGGATGTCTTTAAAAAGTAGAGCCAACAGTCCTTTAGTATGAGTGGAATGTGTGTGAAAAGAGAGTGTCACAGAAGACTCCAAGACTGTTGACCTGAGCTGATGATTAAGTAGTAGTTTATCAAAGTGGAGAACACTGGAAAAGAAGCCAGTTTCAGGGGAAGAAACCACATCTGATTTTGGACTTGTAATCTGAGATACTCACATGGAGGAGAAGATACGGGAGTCTGAAACTCAAGGGAGGTTCCAGTTGGAGGTGGGCATTTACATGACATATTCACATCTATTTGCCAGAAAAGCAGAGTGAAGGGATGTCAGCGTCTCTTCACCTTCACTAGGAGAAGGTGGGACATGACCTTTGCCTATTTGGGGAGTCCTTCTGAAGAGACATAGGAGACACAGGTTTGATCCCTGAGTCGGGAAGATCTACCAGAGGAGGAAATGGCAACCCATTTCTTCAGGATTCTAGCCTGAAGAATTATGTGGACAGAGAAGCCTCGTAAGCTACAGTTCAAAAGGCTCGCAGAGTCGGACATGACTGAGGGACTAAGCACGCACCTGAACAGGAAAAGTGTTTAAACACTGATGTGCAAAAATAAATTTTAACTCCATCACCAAGATTTTCACCAACTCCTTTGAATTCCCAGGGTCCCTGATAACTTTCTGTGTTACGCAGCTTAAAATAATGTCATCATATGGTTAGGATAATGTCATAATGAGAGAAGAAAATGGCAACCCACTCCAGTATTCTAGCCTGGAAAATTCCAGGGACAGAGGAGCTTGGTGGACTACAGCCCCAGGGGTCCCAAAAGAATCAGACATGACTAAGCAACTGAACCACAAACATCATAATATGGTTGGTTCCCACGCCCTCCATCGCTAAGCTCAGTTTTTGGAATAGGTATTTCTAGATACCAGCTATTTCTGTATCTAGAAATAGAGCCTCCCTTTTCCTAAAAAAAGAAAATTAAAAAACAACAACAACAACAACAACTAGAAGAAACAGCTCTCTAAGGTGTAAGACCAACCTCTCCCCACGTGGGCTTTGAAAATTATCTCCTTCTACCTTTTCAGGAATTTTTCATCCCAACTTTCCTTCTCTCTCCTGGATTTAGGTAAGTTCTTTTCGACTGGATCTGACGTTTCACTCTGCCCATGCTCTCACATCTTTATGTGCTTGAGGAATGGGGGGGGGGGACCAGTCGTGCCAGAGGGGAGTGAGCAAAGCTAAGGAAGTAAGAACAAAAGGTCAGGGGATGTGGAGGAAAAGACCATGAGGTTGGGGGGGTGCTGGTTCTTATGGGCCACAGGCAAGACACTGGGTTTTATTCCATATGTGATGAGAAACCATTGGAGAACATGAAATAGGAGAACATAAGCTTTACATTTGCAGAGATCTTTCTCCAGCTGCTTTGCTGAGAACACACAGGTATGTGGCAAGAGCAGAAGGAAGACTGCCTGCTAAGAGGCCATCGCTGGAGGGCAGGTTGAGATGAGGGTACAGGGCCGCAGGTGGAGAGGGCAACTTGGGAAGCAGCGTTCGGAATTGGGATGTCTTTAAAAAGTAGAGCCAACAGTCCTTTAGTATGAGTGGAATGTGTGTGAAAAGAGAGTGTCACAGAAGACTCCAAGACTGTTGACCTGAGCTGATGATTAAGTAGTAGTTTATCAAAGTGGAGAACACTGGAAAAGAAGCCAGTTTCAGGGGAAGAAACCACATCTGATTTTGGACTTGTAATCTGAGATACTCACATGGAGGAGAAGATACGGGAGTCTGAAACTCAAGGGAGGTTCCAGTTGGAGGTGGGCATTTACATGACATATTCACATCTATTTGCCAGAAAAGCAGAGTGAAGGGATGTCAGCGTCTCTTCACCTTCACTAGGAGAAGGTGGGACATGACCTTTGCCTATTTGGGGAGTCCTTCTGAAGAGACATAGGAGACACAGGTTTGATCCCTGAGGCGGGAAGATCTACCAGAGGAGGAAATGGCAACCCATTTCTTCAGGATTCTAGCCTGAAGAATTATGTGGACAGAGAAGCCTCGTAAGCTACAGTTCAAAAGGCTCGCAGAGTCGGACATGACTGAGGGACTAAGCACGCACCTGAACAGGAAAAGTGTTTAAACACTGATGTGCAAAAATAAATTTTAACTCCATCACCAAGATTTTCACCAACTCCTTTGAATTCCCAGGGTCCCTGATAACTTTCTGTGTTACACAGCTTAAAATAATGTCATCATATGGTTAGGATAATGTCATAATGAGAGAAGAAAATGGCAACCCACTCCAGTATTCTAGCCTGGAAAATTCCAGGGACAGAGGAGCTTGGTGGACTACAGCCCCAGGGGTCCCAAAAGAATCAGACATGACTAAGCAACTGAACCACAAACATCATAATATGGTTGGTTCCCACGCCCTCCATCGCTAAGCTCAGTTTTTGGAAGACTTGGGCAACGTGTCATTCACCTGTGTATCCCCAGTGCTTGACACAGTCCCTACTGTGTGGCAGCTCCCCCATAATGATGTGAGGTTGTTGGACGAATGAATGAATGACATACAAATGGAAAGATGATCCTTGGAAGTCAGGAGGACTGGGGCAGTTTGGAGGGCTCCTCTAAGTGGGTTTCTGGTGCATGGGGTTCAGCGTTGCTGAATTCCACGTCGTCTCCTGTCTGAAGCACCCTGCACTGCAGCATGGACCGTATAGTGAGGAAACACTGCATCTGTGCTTGGAACGGCTTGTTAACAGTATCTGGGGTGCCCAGAGCAGCCGCGACATAGGCATCAACACACCATCCTGAAGCCGAGAAGTATCCCGCAAGATCACGCAGTTGCTCTCACAGCCCCAAATGTTTATGAGACACGAGCCAACACACTCTCCAAGCTCCCCCACCTCCACTCTGCTGGCGGGGGAACTGGGCTGGGCACAAGCCCCATCTGGATGCAGGTCACCATCTGGGACAACAACTTTAACAACAGAGACCCCACAGTAGTTATCAGATGCCGTTTACTGTACATGCTGTTCGGAGGCTGAGAGTTCAAATTCTGACACCAGATTGAGGTCTCCAGGCACTTTCAGACACTGGGCTCCACAGCCTGGTGGTTAAAAAGCACAGGCTCCAGATGAACCAAATCTGGATTCACTTACTGTGACGGAGCAGACCCTTCCCAGGACAGACCCTCCCCATATCCTTTGCTTTAGCTCCTCTCTGAAGTCCCTAGATAATAGTAACTGATGCATATTTCCTGAGTTGCTTTACAGATGCCAAAGTGAAGTGAAGTTGCTCACTCATGTCCGACTCTTTGCGACCCCAAGGACTGTAGCCTACCAGGCTTTTCAGTCCATGAGATTTTCCAGACAAGGGTACTGGAGTGGGTTGCCATTGCCTTCTCCAGGGGATCTTCCTGAGGGACTGAACTTAATGCCTGTGATGCCACCATCTGATTGGCTGATCCTTTACCATCAATCAGAGAATTGTGCACAAGCGATCACATACGCTGCGGTCGCCCTCCCTCTCTTGGCCTTTAGAAATGCTTTCCTGAAACCTCTCTGGGAGCTTGGGTGTTTTGGGCTCTAGCTCTCATGGACTCCCTGTGTGCTGCCATGCAATAAGCGTTGCGTTTTCCTTCCCCACAATCAGCACCTGGGGTCAGTAGATCGGTTTTATTTTGGGTGGGCGAGTGGACCTAAGTTTGGTTCAGTAACGTTATTAGCTGTATGACTGGGCAAATTACTAACCTAATATTTTGTGGCTCCATTGCATAATCTGGAAAAAAAAGCCGTCATATTGATAATACCTATTTCTTAGGGATTTGGGGAAATCCCTATTATATGAGTTAATGGGCTTTCCTGGTGGGGCTAGTGCTGAAGAACCTGCCTGCCAATGCTGGAGATGTAAGAGATACGGGTTTGATCCCTGGGTCGGGAAGATACCCTGGAGGAGGTCATGGTAACCCAGTATTCTTGCCTGGAGAATCCCATGGACAAAGGAAACTGCAGGGTTACAGTCCATAGGTTTGCAGAGTCTGAACGATTAAAGCGACTCAGCACCCACACATACGAGTTAATATCTGAAAGAGTGCCTCACAGATAGTAGGTGCTCAATACATTAGTTGTGAATTTTTAAAACAACTTTCTCAAAAAGGTACTACTACCTTCCCCACTTCAGAGGTCAGGAAACTGAGACTCAGTGAAATTGATCTGTTGTCCAAAGTCACAAGAGGTGGAACTGCAATTAAAATCCAGCTCCATCCTGCACATTAGCCCAAGCTCTTAGTTACTGTCTAGCAATGTTTCACCAAACAACAGAGGCTCAGCAAAGTTACATGACTGGCCCAAGGTCACACTGCTGGTAGATGGCAAAGCTGGATTTTAAGCCTCCTGATATGTGTTGTAAAGGTGGACTGTCACTGACTCACCACTGGGAGTTACAGAAACCCAGACCAGAAGCCCCAGAAATTCTTGCCAGATCAAACTCCATCGTTTAATTTGGGATACCTCTCTCTGGGGTGTCATTAATTGAAGCAAATGGACACTATCATGGACGCCGAGGGAGAAGGTGATCCCCCGTGTAAGATGTAGAGTCCATTCTCTCTGGAAGGGTCAGCAGCTGAGCCTGCTTTTGCCTTGTCTGAATCAGATGTACACAGGCACCTCACATTTTCCCAAATGCATTATCCAGTGGGATAAATGGTGCATAAATGAGCAATATTTTCTGAGCCCTCCTGATAAACTGTAACTCAAGAGGATGCTTGTTAGACTAAGGGCATGAGGCAGGGCTGTCTCCTCTGCAATGAAGAAAGAAACTTACAAAAGTCAGTCAGGTACCTGCTACTTGCCCAGCACTGAGCCAGGCAATTTCACGTATTATGCTGGCTCAGTGTCACCAGTGCCATATGAATCCCTGAGCCCATTACAGAGATGTGGAAACTGAGTCCAAGAGACAATAAACCCTGCTCCGGACCGCAGAATTAGACCTTTTCTGCCTCATCCTGTTGAAGTTCATGCTGCTTTTCAAAGTCAACTTTTAAGAATCTTGAAATCCCTGAAGGTGAAAAGTCAAACCCTTGGGAAACCACATTTCTTATAAAGAAGACCCAAGAAAAGTAGCCTTTGCCGGGGCCACGTGGCTAAGGGCCAAATTGAAGCTGAGAAAGAAGGGATCCTGAGTGGCAGCTCTGACTTAAGAACTAACTTAAGAACTAACTTGCCAAGTGGGTTTAAGATGGATTTTTCTGTTTCTGGACCTGTAACATGAAAGGGCTTTGCTAACACAAACACTCTCATTGACTGCAACCAGCTTGCTGGTGCTTATTATGTCAACTATACAGTGATGATAAAGCGGGCATGGTAGTACCTGCCTGGAAACAGACCATGAGTTCCTTAAGGGACACACATGAATTTCCCACTTTAAAAAATATTTCTTTATTTACTTTATTATTTTTGGCAGCTGGCTCTAGGTCTTCATTGTTGCTCACAGAATTTCTGTAGTTGCAACAAGCAGGGACTCCTTTCCAGTTGTGGTGCACGGGATTTTCACTGCGGTAGCGTCTCTTGTGAACCTCGGGATCTAGGTGCACGGGCTTAGTTGCACCATAGCGTGTGGAATCTTCCCAGACCAGGGGTCGAACCTGTGTCCCCTGCATTGGCAGGCAGATTCCCACCCACTGGACTGCCGGGGAAATCTGAGTTTCCCATTTTTGTAAAGTGACCTATGGTTTAGATACAGCATCTCTGTTGTGGGCAGAAGTCTCTTTTCAGACAAAATTGCATCTGCCTCCAAGAGAGAGAAGGGGCTGACAGAAAAAGTGTGGGTAGAGGGGAGGAGGGGGGTAGAGAGGAGAAGGGAAGGATGAAGGTGATCAGAAAGGAGAACAAAGAGAAAGAAAGACGAGAGAAAGGGAAGGAGTGGGAAAGGAGGAGGGGGAGGTGCCTAGGTGGTGAGGAAAGGCAAAGAATGTAACTAATTGGAGAAGAAAGGGGAAAGTGTTCCAGGTTTGAATGACACACAACCCCATGGTGGGAGACAATAGCATACCCAGATCTCAGGAATATTTGCGGTTTCAAAGTTAGTGCCAGGCAGATACAGATATGTTAGGATTTATGAAAGAAAAAGACAGAAAACCATTTCATTAATCTGGCCACTTCTTGTGCCAACTCTGTGCCGAGATCAAGAGAGAAAGTGAAGAGCGAGATCTTGTCCTGAAGAAGTCTTCGTCTTCTAAAATAGCAAAGACAGTCTAGGAGGCCAATCCTTGTGACTCAGGATTCACAGAGGTCCACGAGTTTCAGAGAGGGGAATCATTGACGGAGGGTTGACTTGATTCCAGAGTCCATGATCACCTTCTTCATAAGCTCATCAGCAGGTGGTCGTCCTGACAAAGGTGGGTGACTCAGTGTTCAACCTTGGGGGTTCCATCTCTGAAACACAACTCACTTTGAGCAACATGTTTCATGTCTTTGATCCTCAGTTTCATCATCTGTCAAATGGGTGTACTAATACCTCTTCCTCGTTCACAGGAAAAGGTGCCCAGCACAGCGCAAATATTGGTCAGTGTTCCCCGTTGTTATTACTGCTAGTGTAACATAGCACTTGGCAGATGCCAACAAGTCTGTGTGTTGAGTGAGTGAAGAAGACAAGTCCTGCTTAAATTCTGAATCTAAACACTATAATTGGTTGCCTAATACATATGTCCTTGTTGTTTAGTTACTAAGTTATGTCCAACTCTGCGACCCCATGGACTGTAGCCTGCCAGACTCCCCTGTCCATGGGATCTCCCAGGCAAGAAAACTGGAGTGGGTTGCCATTTCCTTCTCTAGGGGATCTTCTTGATTCAGGGATCGAACCTACATCTCTTGTATTGCAGGTAGATTCTTCGCCACTGAACCACCTGGGAAGACTCCATAATACACATATTACTCTGTATATAATGACTTTGATTCACACAAACTGACTTCTCTAATGGGCATTGATACAACCCATTCTGAGAGCAACAAAAAGCTTCTGTTTGGCGTAGAATCCAGGGAACTTCTAGAAATCTCATTTGCTGTGCCATCCCAGGGTGCCCAAGCACTTGGGAAGATTCAGTGATAGACAGAGCTTGGCCACTTTATAGGGCCCATGCCTCAAACTGCACGAATCACGGGCTTGCTTTTATTTTCTCCTTGTCATCTCTGGCTTCTCCCAGCTCGCCCACTGGGCTTCAGCATCAACACACCATCATATGACAGAAGCTAAATCGCTCATATGGTCTGATTTCAGAAAACACATATGGACAGAAAGCAACTTAGAAGTCAACAATCCCTTAAAATGAATTTGTGACAGAGTCTTCACCACTGAATCTACATTTTTTTAATTGGCTATGTGTGTGCCTATGGGATTTTTAGATTAAGTTGACACTTATTGATTAAGTGTTTGGTATCTCTAGGGATGTGAAGGTCCTGGGCAATAATTGCCGAGCCCACAGGTTGGGAAGCAGGGCTCTAAAACCTAAGCCTTTGCTTACTGACAACCTCAGTTCCATCAGTGTCTTCTTATCCACAACGCTCCCTCCAATCCCTCCTCTTTCGTTAGTGGCCCATCTCACTCCAGGTATTCAAAAGCAAGATGCTTCCTGATTTTAAAGGAACAGGATTGTGGCTCACTTCACCTGCCCCTGCCTGAGGAAGCCACCCAGAATGTACTTCTCGATACTTTACTCACACACATTCAAAGAGGGCCCCACCGCAGAACCTCACACACCAGCTTCTATCAGCTGTTTTATTGTGGCTTCATTCCTCGGGCTCAGCGTTTCCAAGGGCAGGTGCCACGATTAACTGATGATTACAGAGATGTCAGCTTTGTCTGCCCGGGCACCGTGTGCTCACGATTTAACAGACGGTGACAAGGGAGGGCTCCTCTCGGGAAGGCGGCATTCCAGGTCTCTGCACCTCACACTGCGCTCCCAGCTGTGCGTCAGCTCAGCACTGCCTTGGGGATTCTGCCAGCCCTGCTTCCTTCTCACCAGCATCCTGCAGCTGAGCCAAGCCCTGCCTGCTCTGGCTGAGTCTGCCTCCCTCACCCTTATTTATGCACTTCTTAGCCCCGCTGCCTCGCTCTCTTCCTGGCTCGGCCATCCTCACACTAAAGGACTTTGGGCTGAGACTTCCCTGGCAGTTCAGTGGTTAAGACTATACACTTCCGCTGCAGGGATGCTGGGGATGTAGGTTCCATCCTCGGTCTGAGAACTAAGATTCCATGTGCTGCATGGCATGGCCAAATAAATAAATAAATGATAAAAATAAGTACAGGACTTGGGAAACCTATTTAACCACCTCCAGCCTCAGTTTCCTCAGATGACGAGGATCCCAAGCAAGATCTATCTCAGAACATGTCAGGTTGAAAGGGCTGGTGCTTATGATACTGCAGTAGAATGAATGTCTGTGCTCTGCCCAAATCACATATTAAGTCCTAACACGCACTGGGATGGAATATGGGGGTGTGACCTTTCAGAGGGGATTAAGTCATAGGGTGGTGCTCTCATGGATAGGATTAGTGCCCTTTTAAAAAGGACCCCAGAAAGCTCTCTCCCTACTTCTGCCAGGTAAGTACATAGTGAAAAGATAGCCCTCTCTGAACCTGCAAACAGGTCCTCAGCATACAGTGAATCTGCCAACACCTTGATCTTGAAATTCCTAGCCTTCAGCACTATAAGAAATAAATGCATAAGCCCCCAGTCCACGGTACTTTTGTTACAGCAGCCCAAACAAATGAAGGCTCAGCACAGTGCCCGGAAGGAATTAGCTGATCAGTACAAGTGTTAATTACTGTTGCTATATTTACGAACCCTGTTTATTCACTGTGAATTCACAGAGAATGCCATCTTTGGGGCTTGTGCTGACGGTGAGGTTATTGCATGTTTACTTCGGGTGCACCTTAAAACAAACTTTGTTTTTGTAAATCATGTGTACACGTCTCTTCCTTGTTGATGCAAGGAGCCTGATCAGCTAGAGGGATAAGGCTCAGTCAAAGCACTTGACGTTTTATTGGTGGAAATGTTGCTCAGGTCAACTCATGCCTGGCCATGGACATTTGTAAATAACGCAATCAAGACAGAAGCATCCATCCATACTTGACAGGTGTGAACTGTGCTGGGAAGAAGAGTGCTTCATCACACGGCCAGGCATCAGCTCTAGGGTTAAGGAAACTATTCTCCGTGATGAGAGACTGCAACCCAGAAACTCTTTTTCTCTACGTTTGGCCAGAATGGCAGGACCTCCTGTCCTACAAACTGCCCAGGTAAGAACCTTCCACAAATGTCCTTCAGATATGTCCTTCATAAAGTTGCATCCCCAAATCAAGATCTCTAGCTTCAGTGATGCACAGCATAGTCATTAATTAATCAGTGCACTCTACCAGGCCTGTACTTAGACCCGACTTTCACAGCTTCAGGTGCATGAAATACTAAACAGATTTTCAAACCCATCCATCCGATCATATAACAGATGGAGAAATGACAGAGAGGAAAGAAGATCAGTGCACATCTAGAAAGATATACATAAACACACACACAATGCCTCAAAGATTCTAATATTAGATCATCAGATATTCATGCACACCCATCCTTTACAGAGTGTTTCTCTCTGTTCCTCTCTCTCTCCCCGCCCCCTACCACCTGCCCCCCCACCACACACACACCTCTGCTTTTCCCATGACTGGCCCCTTCTCATTGTTCAAGTCTTGGCTCAAACATCCCAACTCAGAGGGCAATCCTCTTACCCAGGCACCATCTAAATCACTCTGCTTCACACTGGCCTCTTTTGTTCACTTCCTGGGGCTCCTGGATATCTGACATTATCTTGTTTATGTGTTCATTTTCTTGTGTTTGGTATGTCTGTCCTAAAGGAAAGTGAAATGAAAGTCACTCAGTCGTGTCCGACTCTTTCCAACCCTATGGACTATACAGTCCATGGAATTCTCCAGGCCAGAATACTGGAGTGGGAAGCCTTTCCCTTCTCCAAGGGATCTTCCCACCCATGGGTCGACCAGGTCTCCTGCATTTCAGGGGGATTCTTTACCAGCAAGCTCCAAAGAAGGAAGACAGTCTGGCACTCGTGTATACTGCTGAATCACTCAGCATCTCACTTACAGCCTCGAATTGAGACACGGGTCACAATAAATATTTGCCCAAGAATTGGAAGAGATAAAGGAAGGAAGGAAAAGACAGAGCCCAGTTGGAAAGATGAGAAGAGAGAATAAAGGAAAAGAGGAAGGAAGAAAGGAGGTTGGGAGAGAGGGAGGAAGAAAAGATGGGAGTAAGAATGGAGAGTTGGCTTCTTGTCATCATTCAGATCTTATATTAAATGCATGACTTTGGGCTATTGTGAAAGCCATGAGTCACATGGAAATATGCAAATGTAAATTAATTAAAATTAAATTGAATTAAAGATACAATTTCTCAGGGACAGTAGCTATATCTCAAGTGTTCAATAGCCACAAATGGCCGATAGCTACCGTGTTAGAAGGACAGCTCTAGTACATTCCATCATCACCTAATTTCTATTGGATGACACAGGTCTGGTCCATCAGCTATATTTTCTGTGACATCACGTAGCACGTAAAATTCATCTCTCAGAGAGGCTCTTTCTGATCTTCTACCAAAAATCATGCCTGCTCCATGTCACTCTCTATCCCATTGTTCTGCTTTCTCTTCTTCTTCACACTTTGTGGTGTTGGTCAAGATTTGGAATTATCCACTTTACTTTTTATTGTTTCACATGATTTCTGTCTACCAGGCCTGTACTTAGACCCGACTTTCACAGCTTCAGGTGCATGAAATACTAAACAGATTTTCAAACCCATCCATCCGATCATATAACAGATGGAGAAATGACAGAGAGGAAAGAAGATCAGTGCACATCTAGAAAGATATACATAAACACACACACAATGCCTCAAAGATTCTAATATTAGATCATCAGATATTCATGCACACCCATCCTTTACAGAGTGTTTCTCTCTGTTCCTCTCTCTCTCCCCGCCCCCTACCACCTGCCCCCCCACCACACACACACCTCTGCTTTTCCCATGACTGGCCCCTTCTCATTGTTCAAGTCTTGGCTCAAACATCCCCAACTCAGAGGGCAATCCTCTTACCCAGGCACCATCTAAATCACTCTGCTTCACACTGGCCTCTTTTGTTCACTTCCTGGGGCTCCTGGATATCTGACATTATCTTGTTTATGTGTTCATTTTCTTGTGTTTGGTATGTCTTTCCTAAAGGAAAGTGAAATGAAAGTCACTCAGTCGTGTCCGACTCTTTCCAACCCTATGGACTATACAGTCCATGGAATTCTCCAGGCCAGAATACTGGAGTGGGAAGCCTTTCCCTTCTCCAAGGGATCTTCCCACCCATGGGTCGACCAGGTCTCCTGCATTTCAGGGGGATTCTTTACCAGCAAGCTCCAAAGAAGGAAGACAGTCTGGCACTCGTGTATACTGCTGAATCACTCAGCATCTCACTTACAGCCTCGAATTGAGACACGGGTCACAATAAATATTTGCCCAAGAATTGGAAGAGATAAAGGAAGGAAGGAAAAGACAGAGCCCAGTTGGAAAGATGAGAAGAGAGAATAAAGGAAAAGAGGAAGGAAGAAAGGAGGTTGGGAGAGAGGGAGGAAGAAAAGATGGGAGTAAGAATGGAGAGTTGGCTTCTTGTCATCATTCAGATCTTATATTAAATGCATGACTTTGGGCTATTGTGAAAGCCATGAGTCACATGGAAATATGCAAATGTAAATTAATTAAAATTAAATTGAATTAAAGATACAATTTCTCAGGGACAGTAGCTATATCTCAAGTGTTCAATAGCCACAAATGGCCGATAGCTACCGTGTTAGAAGGACAGCTCTAGTACATTCCATCATCACCTAATTTCTATTGGATGACACAGGTCTGGTCCATCAGCTATATTTTCTGTGACATCACGTAGCACGTAAAATTCATCTCTCAGAGAGGCTCTTTCTGATCTTCTACCAAAAATCATGCCTGCTCCATGTCACTCTCTATCCCATTGTTCTGCTTTCTCTTCTTCTTCACACTTTGTGGTGTTGGTCAAGATTTGGAATTATCCACTTTACTTTTTATTGTTTCACATGATTTCTGATGCCTTTCTATCTGAGACTGAACTCTTCAATGGCAGAACTTTGTCTTGTTCACTAAGTATTATATTTATCTTTAATAAAGCATGGTATATAATAGGTACTTAATAAATAACAGGAAATAAATGGGCGGTCCCTCTGAATTGGCACATTCACTTTCTTACACCCTATACACTCGTTTCATGCACCCACACAGCGGGACAAGGGAGGTGAAGTAAGGGCTAAGTTGGTGGCAGGTGGGCCTCCATGTCTCACCACTAGTTAATCCACTAGTGCTTATTTGCTCAGTAGTATCTGACCCTTTGTAATCCCATGGACTATAACCCGCCAGGCCCCTCTGTCTGTTGGATTTTGCAGGCAAGAATACCGGAGTGGGTTGCCTTTTCCTCCTCCATGGATCTTCCCAACCCAGGGATCAAACCCTTGTCTCTTACATCTCCCACATCACCTGCATTGGCAGGTGGATTCTGTACCACTGAGCCACCCGGGAAAGTGAAAAGGTAGAAAAGACTGAGTGCTCATACCTGCTCTCGTCCACAGCCCAGCCTCCTTTACTGAGGCTCTACACAGCTTGCCAGACTCATCAGGGGCTGGACTCAGGAGTCCTCGCCAGGCTCTAGCACCTGGGGGAGGGAATCTTGGGACGATCCAGGTCCAGAGTGTGAAATCTGTGCTGCTGGCTGGTCAAGGAGGGGCATACACAGTATCACAGCCTTCATTTCATGTCTGATCAATTGCCTACAAACTTCTTCCTCTCATATCTATCTACCATGATCAGGCAGTCATTATATCAATGTGTTAAGATCACTCCAGTTTTGGAGAATGTTTCCAGGGGGAATAAATACTCCCTTGCTGTTCTCTTTCTATGCACCTACTGAGACCCTCTCACGATAGTCCCAGCAGAGTAAGAGTCTGATTTTGCTGAAAGATTCCAGCGAAGCACCGCACTGCCCTCAGACGACTGTGAATCTCATCTTCTGCTTGGACTCACTCTGCCTGGTCTACAGAATTTCTGGATCCACTCTGGAGCTCAGCACATACTTGGTATGCTGCCTGGGGAAACAGGCTTCCCTTTTGCTTGCCAACCTCTCTGGATACATTCATTTTCAAAAATTTTTATTTAGCATTGGGGAATAGACAATTAACAAAGTTGTGATAGATTCAGGTGTGCAGCAAAGGGACTCGGGCGTATACATACATGTATCCATTCATGTATATATCCCCAACTCCCCTCACATCCAGGCTGCCACATAACATTGAGCAGAGTTCTGTGTCCTGTACAATAGATGCTTGCAGGTTGTCCATTTTAAATGTAGCTGTGTGTACATGTTCATTCCAAACTTCCTAATTATCCCTTCCCCACAAGTTCTTCTTTTCTAATAACTGTATTTATTTATTTATTTTTGGCTGTCTGGGCCTTCGTTGTGGTGTGGGCTTTTCCCTAGTTGTGTCCAGCAGGGGCTTCTTTCTAGCAGTGGTGAGCAGGCTTTCTTTTGTGGTGGCCTCTCCTGTTGCGGAGCTTGGGCTCCAGGGCATGTAGATTGCAATAGTTGCAGCTCCTGAGCTCTAGAGCAGAGGCTCAGTAGCTGTGGCACATGGCATTAATTGTTCCATGGCATGTGGGATCTTCCCAGACCAGGGGTCAAATTCATGTCTGTGCACTGGCAGGCAGATTCTTTACCACTGAGCCACCAGGGAAGCCCCCCTTATGTTCTTGTGAAAGTATTAGTTACTTGGTCCTGTCTGACTCTTTGTGACCCTGTGGACGGTGGCCCCCCCAGGCTCCTCTGTCCATGGAATTCTCCAGGCAAGAATACTGGAGTGGGTAGCCATTCCCTTCTCCGGGGATCTTCCTGACACAGGGATCGAACCCAGGTCTCCTGCACTGCAGGCAGATTCTTTACCAGCTGAGCCACCAGGTAACAAGCTGCAAACCAGGGTGCCTTGAGCTGGGATATGTATGCTACTCTGATTCCAAGAGAATCAAACATTTCCCTGTCCAGACCCAAATGTCTGACTTGAGAAATATAAACATCATTGCCTCCTTTCTGGCTAGATGCTTCCTACCCCCTAGAGCTCCCCATCTGCCTGCAGCCACCCCTGACCCTCTTGCCTCATTCATCTCATAGCTTAGCCCTCCTGCACAGAGCCCTGTGTCTTCAGGTAAGCATGTACACACGTGGGCGTACGCTGACACAAACAGTATACCACCCTACGCAGCATTCTAAACTTCGGGCTTTCTACTCAAGAATACTCCTTGAGATTGTCCTTTATCAGTTCACATCCCATTTTTCAATGGATGTTGCATTCCGTAGCATATGCTAACCACAACATGCAAACAAAATATGTTTCCTTAGCCATTTCCCTGTACAGGGTCTTGAATTTTCATCAAGTTCCCACAACAACAAACAAGGCTAAAGTGAGTACCCGTGCACACACCTCTCTTTGGATGTACTTGTTTATTTTCCTAACCACAGCCCTACAGAAGTTGGATTGTTGGGTCATGGGAGTTCGAGTCTAAAGGTCTTCATAGATACTGGCACATTGCCCTCCATAATGGTCAAGTCAAATCATGCTTTCAAATTATGTGTAAGGGCTTCCCTGATGGCTCAGTGGTAAACACTCTGCAGTGCAGGAGATGTGGATTTGATCCCTGGGCTGGGAAGATCCCCTGGAGGGGTTGGCAATCCACTCCAGTATTCTTGCCTGGAGTATCCCATGGACAAGGAGCCTGGTGGGCTACAGTCCATATGGGCATACAGAGTCTAACAAGACTGAGCAGACACACACGACCTGTGTGAGAGTACCCTGTTCCCTCACCTAATTTCCAATTCATTTTCACACAAAGGAAAACTGAAAGTGAATGTTTTCGGATTGAAGCTCAGGGTTTTTTTTGTTTGTTTGTTTTCTTTTGTATATGTCCAGATTCTAAACACTCCTGATGTATATGCTGACCTTCTTTATTCCCACCACCCTGGTGGTAACCATCCTTCAGGACTCAGCTCACACATGATGAGACATCTCCCTGCTCTGGACTCAGCTGCCTGGTCTGTTTCTACCATTGACCCATCACACCATATGGCATGTATGTATTTCCTTGTCTTCTTTATCAGACTCTGAGTAACTTGGGTAAAATGCCAACACGGGCTCCCAGGAAAAGATTAACACCCTGCTCTGTCCAGATGCTACAATAGGTCTTTGCCAGGAATGCGTGTGCCCTGGCGGCACCAGGAACAGGTGGAGTGTCATGCGAACTTTGAGCATTAAGGAATATTGATGGGAAAAGAATTCTTTGCAGGAATGAATGTGATTGGATATAAGTGAGCAGAAACAGGACTTCCCTGGGGGTTCAGACGGTAAAGCATCCACCTGCAATGCAGGAGACCCAGGTTTGATCCTTGGGTTGGGAAGATCCCCTGGGAGCTCAGCAAGTAAAGAATCTGTCTGCAATGCAGGAGACCCCAGTTCAGTTTCTGGGTTAGAAGATCCCCTGGAGAAGGGATAGGCTACCCACTCCAGTGTAGATATCATATATGTATATGGTAAGTAAAGAAACAAAGCATGCAGCTCTCTGGGAGAAACCTGTTCTAAGCACAGGAAACTTAGTGCAGAGGTCGTGGGGTAGGAGTGTTCTTGGTGTGCACAGAGTCAAGGTGGAGGCCAGCGGGGCTGGAGACCACTGCAGAAGATGAGATCAGAGAGGGAATGGGAGGTCCAGTGATGAAAATTCATTCTAAGTGTGACAGTAAGTCCTTGAAGTTTTTTGAGCAGAAGTATCATGATCTGAATTGTAATCTTCCAGGACCACGTGACCGATGCATTGGAAGGGACTAAACAGGGATACAGAAGCTGGGTAGCTCTGAGGAAATGATTGCAGCAGGCCAGACACGAGATGGCAGTGGGAGTGATGCAGTGGGAAGACTCTGGGCATCCTTGGAAGAAAGAGCTAGTAGAATTTTGTAGATGGATGATATTTGGATTGTTAGGGGAAGGGAGGTATCAAGGTGACTTCAAGTCCACAGTCCTAAACAGTGGGGCTGGAGGATTGAGAGATTTGGGCATGGAGTAGGGGGAGATCAGAACATATCTGCTTCAGATATGTTATCCTCGAGATGCTTTATAGACATTGAGATGGAAATGTCAGGCAAGCAGTGAGTCCAGAAGAGATCTGGGTGGAGAAATGTTTAAAAGTTGCCATATACAGATGGTATACACTAAAGTATATACAGAGATGAGAAAAGGTCCGAGACTGCCCTGGGACAATTCTACACTGACCTCACAGGTTGGGGGTGTGGGGAGATGGGCATGCCAGGAGATAAGCCTGGGAGATGTCTCCAAAGGGACAGGGCATTTCTCCCCCAGCTCTCTGCCGATTTTTGCCTCCCAGAACTGTGATCCACTGCCAGGGTACCAGAACCATGCCCAGTTGCTCCTTCCTCTCTTTCCCTCTACCCTGAAACGAATTACCAGCACCAGTTAATGCTTGCTCTGGCTCATAAGTGCCATAATTCCTACCACACAAACCTCAACTGCCTATTACTGAGACTCACGCACATGCAGAAAAGCTTGTGTGCATGGAAGATGTAAATGATGCTGTCGCCTGCGGCTGCTGCAGGAAACAAGGCCACTGACATGGAAATTGCATTCTGCATTTACTACCTAAACAGCCTGCCTCCCTTTGCCACTGCCACCCTGGAAAGTAGAAGGAATTAGTTGTAAATATTTTACAGTTGGTAATTTGCGGGAGTAAATCACAGTTCGTTTTGCCAGAGAGTGAAGGGAATGAGCATGAAATTTTTCCTTTTAAGGGTTATTTGTGATGTCATCGCCCTGATTTCATCCTGCATTTAATTTAGTCCTCAGCATGTTTCTGTCTTTGTCACAGGGCTTCCCAGGTGGTGCAATGGAAAAGAATCTGCCTGCCAACGCAGGAGAGGCAAGAGACGTGGGTTCAATCCTTGGATCAGGAAGATCCCTTGAAGTAGGAAATGGCAACCTATTTCAGTATTCTTGCCTGGAGAATTTCATGGGCAGAGGAATCTGGTGGGCTACAATCGATGGAGTTGCAGACAGTCAGACACAACTGGGCGTGCATGCGCCCACATGCACACATGTGCACACACACACACACACAGTGTGAGTTATTCTGTTTCTTTTGTATGGGCAGGAGGGGGAAGGTAGGGGTGGGGTGGGGAAAGGAAGCAGGATTTCTCTTAGTGCACCAAGACTGAGCCCCACTGGGTACCAATGCTCATCACCAAGCAATTTATTCATTCATTTACTAAGCAATTTCTCATTGATCACTAGATGGTCTGCTAAGTCCTAGAAGATGAAGATCAATACTACTGGTCCCTGTCGTCTAGGAGTTCACAGTCTATTTGGGAAATCCTTGATACTACCTAAAACTTACTCATACCAACAAATGTTCAGTATTACTATTTATTGAGATCTTACTGTAAGTTCCAAGTGCTTTATTAAACCCATTTCACCCTTACAACGATCCTCTGGAGTGAAAATTAATTTTATCCCTATTTTACAGATAAGAAAATTGAGGCTCCAGACAGTTCAATGACTGGTCTGAGGTCACACAATGAGCAGGATTCCAACAAAACAGCTCCCTTAACCCCATCAATGTTTCCCTTTGATATGTAAACAAGTAAGAGGAGGAGGTTAATTATGATTAAGCATCTATTTCATTTGCTTTACGATGTAGATCTGTGCTTGGTGTTTTCTACAACAAATTATTTAATTTTAATTCTGGAAAATAAGCTCTATGATTTTATCCATCTTACCAAAAATGAGGCTCAGAGAGCAACCTCCAAGGATATCCAAACAACATGCCACCAGGCTGAGATCTGAAGCCAGAACGTTCTGACTCTACACTAGGCTGTTTACATTCTTCCATGGGATGAGGGCTGCTGTAGACAAAGGTCTTCAAGGCACCGTGGAGCAGGGAATAACTAACCCGTGAGAGTCTAGGGGGATGGTGAAGAGCGGTGACCTAGTCTAAACTGTGAAAACAACAACAAAAAACATTTTAGATAACCAAGGGCAAAAGAGGCAGCGACCAGCAGGAGAGCAGCACATACCGAAGTGAAATATCCTTGCTGGCTTTCTTTGCCTAAGTTCTTGCAAACGAGGCACTTCAAATCCTTCTGCCCCTAGCAGAGGAGATGACACAGTGAAGGCTCAGGAGAGAGGCTTGGGAACAGTTCCCATGAGATCTCTCTCTCCCTCCACATCTGTGCTGGGGGACCAGCACCTGAACAAAGTTCGCTGGTATCCGATCTATTCTTTTCTGCTTACATTTTTCTTGTTTCTGAGCAGGTCACTGGTCTGGATTTTTACCTGCCCTCACTGTTGTTAATTGCTGTTTCTGTTCAGTCACTCAGTCGTGTTCGACTCTGTGGTCACATGGACTGCAGCAAGACAGGCTTCCCTGTCCTTCACCGTCTCCTAGAGCTTGCTCAAACTCATGTCCCTTGATCGGTGATGCTACCCAACCATCTTGTCCACTGTCGTCCCCTTCTCCTCCTGCCCTCACTCTTTCCCAGCATCAGCGTCTTTTCCAATGAGTCGCCTGTTTGCATAAGGTGGCCAAAATATTGGAGCTTCAGCTTCACCATCAGTCCTTCCAATGACCACTCAGGGTTAATTTCCTTTAGGATGGACTGGTTTGTTGTTAATTATATTTCCAAAATTATCCAAAGGCAGGGGCTGAATGCACTGTCCTTGTTCTAAACAGAGTCTTGGTCTGAGTTTCATGATCATGAAGAAGCCCCTTCGGTTATTTAAACTTCACACCCTTCAACATTCAACTCTTGGCTTTTCCTTCAAGTTATATGTATCCTTTTTGGTTCATCATTTAGAACACTTATTTTCAACAGGAGAAGTTTCTGGCTAGCTATCATAAATAGGGAATTTACTCAAAGTATGTATGAGGTGATTCATAAGTAATAGTTTGTGAATAGGCTTGGAAATGGTAGGAAATAGGGAAATTCAGGAACACAAGCTATAGGACCTGATCTATAGCTGTTTTGTTGTTTTATTTTTTTAAGGCATCACCATAGGCTTGGGATAGATTCAACTGTCTCCCTTTCTCCATTTAATTCTTCTTTTGTTCCTTATTTATCTCCTCTCCTTCTTCAAAACAAAAATCTTCTTTTTAGGCTTCACCGCAGAGCCTTGACTAGGAATCAAACCCCAGACCCTTGGCGTTGAAAGACCTGAGGCCTAACCACTGAACTGCCAGGGACTTCCCTTGTTCTTTCTCTTCCTCTTCTTCTCCTTTTATATACCAACCCACTAAAGATCCAAAGTCCTGGTAGAAAACATCTGATGGCTCCAGTTTATCATTCAAATGAGTGACAGTCCCAAACCGCATACAATGCAAGAGGCAGTCCTCTGAGTGCAACCTGGGATGCCTTGAAGCATATGACAAGGTCAGAGGTAGTATCTGAATAGGGTTGCAGAAGAAGCCTGGTTGTAAGCCACACAGAGGAAGGTAGAGGAAACAGACCTTGCAAAATTCTGGGGTGAACGTGTATCTGGTGTGTTCAAGGAGGGAGGGGGCAGAGTGACTAAAAAGGAGTGTGAGACTGAAAGAGTAGGAGAGGACCCAGCAGGAAAGCAGCGGGGTCCAGATAAGGTAGAGCCTTAAGGCCTTTGTAAGATCTCTGGATTTTGAGTAAGTGAGGAGCCTGGACCTTGACCTGCAAAGAGATCAAACCAATCAACCCTAAAGGAAATCAGTCCTGAATACTCACTGGAAGAACTGATGCTGAAGCTGAAACTCCAATACTTTGGCC
Source organism: Madoqua kirkii (assembly GCA_006408675.1). Lineage (NCBI taxonomy): Eukaryota > Metazoa > Chordata > Mammalia > Artiodactyla > Bovidae > Madoqua > Madoqua kirkii. The sequence goes on along the minus strand of SJYC01071161.1, from coordinate 10,904 downwards.
AGCTGATGCGAAGAGCTGACTCACTGAAAAAGACCCTAATACTGGGAAAGACTGAAGGCAGGAGGAGAAGGGGGCGACAGAGGATGAGATGGTTGGATGGCATCACCGACTTGATGGACAGGAGTTTGAGCAAGCTCTGGGAGTTGATGATGGGCAGGGAAGCCTGGCGCGCTGCAGTCCAAAGTCACACGTGACTGAGCAACTGAACTGACCTGGACTGAACTGAGGAGCCTGGAGGAGGGCATGGCAACCCAGTCCAGTGTTCTTGCCTGGAGAATCCTGTGGACAGAGGTGCCTGGTTGGCTACAGTTCACAGAGTCACAAAGAGTCAGACATGACTGAAGTGACTTAGCACACATGTACGCGAGCAGGGAGCCAGTAGACGGCTTTGAGGAGAAGGACTTGGTTAGCCTTACACATTGGGAAGATCATGGGGATTCCTGTGTGGGGAAGAGGTTCTAGGGGTAAATACTGAAGGAAGACCAATTAAGAGGCTACGGAAATCATCACAGTGAAAGGCGATAGAGGCTTGGGCTAAAGAGTTGTGAAGACATGTGGCCACGGCATCAGCCTTTGCTTATAGATTGAATTGAAGGCATGCAAGAAAGAGAAGAACCAAGAATGACTCTAAGATTCTTGTCCTAAATAAAATGAAGAGCAGAGCCAAGGTTTTCTAAAAAGAGGAAGAAGACTCAAGAGGAGTAGAGTTTGAAGAGTTGAGTAACAAAGAACTTGCTTTTGGACGTGTTAATTTTGATGTGCTTCTTAGATATCCAAATGTGAATGTTGAAGAGGCAGTTGGATTTACAAATCAAGAATTAATATGTCTGGATTGAGAGCTGTCGGGTGAAAACCAGTATACAGGAAATGCTTAAAGCTTTCAAAGTGGCTGAACTCATAAAGGGAGTGGTGAAAACAGAGAAAAGTTCTGAGAACTGAGTCCTGGGTTCTCCATGAGCCCTGACTGAGCTTTCAAAAAAAGAAGTCAGCTAATTCTTAACAAGTGCTCCCAGTCCCCAAAACAGTCATGTTTCATCCATTTATAGAGTCAATAGAGTGAGGCTAGGGAGGCTTCATCTTACTGGCATATTGACCTTTGTCAACCAAGTAATCACAAATAGCATTAAACCTGGAGACATGTAGAGACTGGAATGGGTTGGTGAGAGAAAGTCTGGGTTCTCAGGCTTTCATGAAGACAGTCTGGTCCCTGACATCTTTAGGGAGGGTGACTGGTTACAGTTAGGGTACCAGAAGAAGGGACACCTTCATACAAGATAATGCTTAGGTCTACAGGTGGTTTAACTGAAGCTAGTTCATCTAAATCAACTTCTCTTAATGAGCAACACACTTAGTGTCAGGTCATAAAACTCATACTTCCTTTGAGGAGTTCTAAATCTAGTCAAACGTATTTTAAAAAATTTTTTCTTAACCCCAAAACCCTCATTAACAGCACTTTAAGGTCTAAATGATATGTTTAAAAGCATTCCAATTTAGCTTTGTATTTGTAGTATATGTTTGTGTGTGTGTATGTATTTATCAAATTTGCACGTTATATGAAAGTTGGGTTTTCTCTCTATTGGTGTGGGCACTGTCTTATATTTTATCTGCTTTCAAACACTTCATGTAGTTTTTAGTGGCACTGATAAAAACTCAATTTTTAAAATTTGGCTTCCAGGGATAAAGAGTATAGGATACACAAATGGATGCAGAACATTCAAAGGTTTTGAATTTTAAAGGATATGGTCATTAGGTGAACTGATTGTTTGATAAAATGGCATTAGATTAATTGAGCTGGGAAGGTTTGGGTTAATCATGTACCAAAGGTCTCATTCATGGAGATCAAATAAAGTAGCCAGACAGATTCTTCGAAGGAATAAAGTCAACGTATTTACAGAGATGACATCTGAGGATATAGGAGATAGGGTAGGTAGATAAGAACTTCCTAACCAAGACAGCAAATGTAACTCCTGTCTATCTGTCCAATGAGGACAATGGCGGGGGTAGATTACACTCCATTACAGCTCTCATGGCAATTTCAATGAAAGCCAGAGTGAGATCTTTTTCTTAGAGAAGAACTGTAATTCCTGAGAAGAAAACTGAGGTGGAGTCACATAGATCTAAGTTCAAATCTAGATCCTACAACATATTAACGGTAACAGTGGTGTGTTCTCTTGTAGTTTACGTCTTGGGCCTCAGTTTCTTCACTGATGATAGTGATGATCAGATTTCTTTGCTATTGTGAGGATTAAACAAGGCAATTATGTAAAAACAGCCAACTTTGGGTGGCAGAGTTAGGCTAGCTACTGCCCCAAATTCATTTTCTCTTTCTTCTGAGCAGATAACTAGGGTGCACTTCTCAGCTTCCCTGACAGTTAACTGTGATCACATGATTGAATTCTGGCTAAGAGGATATAAGCTCAAGTGATATATTCACTGCCAGGTCTGCCCATAAAAGCTCCCCACTCATGATGTCCATGGTCCTTCTCCTCCTGCCTGGTGGATGTTTACATCCTAGACTAGTCTTAGTAGCTACATGTTTACCACATCAGAGCCTCTATGAGCCTGAGCTCCTGAATCACTGTGTGGAGGAAACCTTTTGTCCTCTCGCCCAGTAATGTACAGTCCCTTGACTGCTGTTGTAAGTATAAAATAAACTCCTATTGTATTAGCCTGCCCAAACAGAAACAGACAGATTCTGACACCTAGTAAGAAAGAACATGAGCAAATGAGCAAAAACCCAGAGAGAGTAAATCACAAACATTATACAACAGAGATGGCAGGTCGACATAACGCATGGCGATTGTCGGGTGGAGGTATGATGTATTTGTTTTGTATGTACCAGATCTTGAATGGGATAATGAGCCTCATGCTGCCCAAGGGACAGCTGTTTCAAGGAATGGTATTTTGCTTTGCTTGATTTGTTACCATGTGAGGAAACGAATACGAAGAAAATGGTAACAGCAGGGGATAAAGAAAGAGGAATTGTGGTGGGACCCACAAGAAACCCAGAGGCTTTTCCATGCAGCAACACAGAGAATTCAAAGAACCACCATTTGTGAGCCTGGAGGATCAGTGACAAATGCCCCAGCAGGTAGGGAATAGCAAAACTCGGGATCCTAGGTGATGATGATGTCAAATACCTTGGAGGCTTTCTTGATGGAAAAATCCTTGCAAGACTGAGCCAAGATTATAGAAACTGGATTTTTGCATGACTTTAGGCTTTCAAGTATCATAGGCCAGTTTCAGAATTGTATTTTGACCTATTCACCCTGAACTGAACCACTGTATGTAAACTAAGAGTGCTTGTAGATGCAATATGTTTTTGTATGACACAACTGGTTTTACTTATATCCTTGGAAGAAGGGAACAGATACCCATAAAAGGTAATACTTTCCAAAAAACCCATGGTATTGTGGTAGAGCCCTGCCAGTAGGGGTCACAGAAGAATGTCTTGCTTGTTAAGAGAATACAATCTTGAGACACATTTCAAAAGGTGATAGAATATTGCAAAAAGGAAAAGGGGCAATCACATAAAGAATATAGCTTGGGGACTTCCCTCACGGTCCATTGGTTAAGAATTCACCTTCCAATGCAGAGGATGCAGGTTCAATCCCTGGTCGGGGAACTAAGATCACATATGCCTTGGGGCAGCTAAGCCTGGGTGTTGCAACTACTGAGCCTGCACACCACAACTAGAGAGAAGCCTGTGTGCTCTAACAAAGAGCCTGCACACCGTAGCAAAAGATCCCGCACGCCACAAGGAAGATCCCGCACACCACAAGGAAGATCTCACCTGCCACAACTAAGACTTGATGAAGCCATAAATTACATAATTAAAAAATAATATAGCTTGTTCTACATGTGTATACCTGTGGCGGATGCATGTTGATGTATGGCAAAACCAATACAATATTGTAAAGTAATTAACCTCCAATTAAACTAAATAAGTTTATATTAAAAAATAAACAAGGAAAATCGGAAAAAAATAATATAGCTTGGTTATTTGGTTATAAAAAAAGGAAAAAAAACTATGAGATCACAAAGTAAAAAGTATATATCCATCTTTCTAGCCATCCATGCATGCATCCGTCCCCACATCCATCCAATAACCATTGATTGAAGAACTTCAATATCTAAAATGGGCTTCCTTGGTGGCTCAGTTGGTATAAAAAAAAAAAAAAACCCACCTGAAATGCAGGAGAGTACCTGCAATGCAGGGAACCTGGGTTCCATTCCTGGGCTGGGAAGATCCCCTGGAAAAGGAAATGGCAACCCACTCCAGTATTCTTGCCTGGGAAATCCATAGACCGAGGAGCCTGGTAGGCTGCAGTCCATGGGGTTGCAAGATTGGACATGACTTTGTGACTAAACCATCAATACTTAAATACTATGCGTATAATCACAAAAAATATCAGGACAACTAACCAGGAATCCTATGGAAAAGAAGACAGTAGGACATAATGATTAATAATATAAGTAACCAACATAATCTTAAATTTATGCATTTATTCCACAAGTGTTTACTAAGTACCACCCAGATTCTGGGCAGTGTGATGATAGCCACATTCTTGCCGCCATGGAACCTACTCTCCAGGGGTGATAGGGTGCATGCGTTTCAGACCACAAACACAGGTAAACACATCACAAAATAGAAGACTAACAAATTATAAACTTTAATGAGGGAGGGGTCAGGAAACCTACCTGCAGAGGTGACACATTTAAGTTCAGATCTAAAGGAAAAGAAATGGGGTCACAAAGAGTCGGGCACGACTAAGTGACTGAACTGAACTGAAAGGAAGAGAAAACAAAGCCCAAGAACAGTCAGAGGCAGTAGCATTCTAGGTATAAGGAGTAGCATGTGTTCGGGCCCCGAGTCAAGGATATAAAAAATAGCCAACTGGCCACAGCATAACCAGCAGGAGAAAGGGTTGTGACACAAGGCTGGAGGGGAAGGTGGGGTCCAGGTAGGGCCCAGGAGTCTGGATTTCATTATGACTTGGGGGCGAGTCCACTGGAAGCAAGACCCCAGTCCTTGCCTTCCTTGAAGAAAGAATTCAGCAAAAAATCCCAAGACTGTGGAACAGATAAAGGGTTTATTAGAAACAAAGATGGGCTCCCCTGGTGCTCAGCTGTAAAGAATTTCCCTGCAATGCAGGAGACCTGGGTTCGATTCCTGGGTTGGGAGGATCCCCTGGAGAAGGCATAGGCTACCAATTCCAGTATCCCTGGCTTCCCCGGTGGCTCATCTGGTAAAGAATCTGCCCACAATGTGGGAGACCTGGGTTCGATCCCTAGGTTGGGAAGAACTCCTGGAGGACGGCATGGCAACCCATTCCAGTATTCTCGCCTGGGGAATCCCCATGGACAGAGGAGCCTGGCAGGCTACAGTCCATGGGGTGACAAAGTCGGACACAACTAAGTGACTAAACACAGAAGCAAAGAACACAGGAAGAGCACATGGGTGAACTCAGAGAGTGCTGTACCAACAGAAGTGGGTTGGGTTGCTTGCATGGGGCAGTCTTCTGGGCTGTCTTCGGCCAATCACCTTGCTTGTGCCCATATCTGGCCTGACTCAGAGACCCTTCCTGATGTTCCTGTACGTCTCTCAGCCAAAATGAATTCCAGCATGAATGTTTCCATGAGGTTGGCAGGACATAGTATGGGCTGGCAGCTCCTCCCTCCTTTGGCCCCTTACCTCCTCTGAGGACCTTTTTTGCATGTATGTGGGCTGAGAGATCCCCTGGATCACAAGAATGAGAAAAATGTGATCATTTTGTCTTTGGCCCAATCAGTGTTCTGCTGCTGCTGGTCTCTTATCTGAAGGGTCAGTGGGAGACTGGATGCAGGGGCTCAGCCTGGGATCCATCTATCTCCCACTTCAAACAGAAAGCCCTTAACGTAAAAGGATGCCTTGAAGTGGGTCGATTTTGAAGAGTCCACTCAAGCTCCAGTTGGGGAAATGGACTGGAGGTGTGGGGGAATTTGAAAATAGAAGTGAGAGCCTATATAAGGAGAAAGATGGCAGCTTGATCTTGGTGGTGCTGTTTACACAACTGGAAGATGGTTAGACCCAGCCCTCATCTCTTGCCTTTAGCCCTGACTGCGCTGGGGAGCTCCTGCTGCCCTATCTGAAAAATGGGGTAATTATATCTCCTTAAATAGCTCCTAAAACTAGTAAAAGGCTCTCAAGAAATAATGGGGTAACAATGAGAGGGCTAATGTAGGAGTTGTGGGAAGAACAAGGCTCTCCACAATGCCACGTGGTGGTTCAAGTACATTTTTTTCAAGACTGTCCAGATGATTCCAGTTTAGTTGCAGAAATTTATGAGGCATGAAAACAATACAAAGGGATTCATTTTCAACATCAGAGAGGAAAAGTTTTCTCCTTGCTGTATGGTTGTACCATGCATTGGGAAGAAGTGAAAGTGAAGTGAATTTGTGACCACATGGACTTTATAGTCCATGGAATTCTCCAGGCCAGAATACTGGAGTGGGTAGCCTTTCCCTTCTCCAGGGGATCTTCCCAACCCAGGAATCTAACCGGGATCTCCTGCATCGCAGGCGGATTCTTTACCAACTGAGCTATTAGGGAAGAGGTGGGAGAGAAGGTGAAAATGGGTGACTCAAACATACCATAATGAGCCCTGCTCTCGTCACTGTCTAGGGCAACTAAGTCATGTTTAGATGCCTTGGGGAACCAAGAAGACACTTGCCCATGGGCATGGATCTGGAGCCTCTGAGAGGGCATCTGTGGCTGAGGGTAACCAGACTTGTCCCAAATGTGCTGCCCCTCTGTGGGCTTGAAGCAGGCACCCAGTGTTAAGTAATCACACCTTTTCACACATAACACGGGAGGATAATGTGTTATGGGTACCATTGTGGTGAAAATGACATAATAGGAATGTTCTTCCCCCAGATATCTACTTGGCCCCTCCATAGTTTTTGCTCTTTCCACTCAGGGACATTCCATTCCTTTCTCTACTGAATTGTTGTTCAGTCCCTAAGTCATGAGTTCAGTCTGACTCTTTTGCGACGCCATGGACTGTCTCCCACCACTCCTCTGTCCATGGGATTTCCCAGGCAAAAATACTGGAGTGGGTTTCCACAACCCAGGGATTGAACCTGCATCTCCTGCATTGGCAGGCACCGAACCACCAGGGAAGCTCTTTTTCATGTTCACTTTCCATCACAGGTTCTAGAGTCAGCACCTAGAGCTTCTACCCCACTAGACCTAATGATCATCAGATAAGATGCCCTATAAGATGCCCTGGGGTAATGGTAATTAACAAAGAGCAGTGGGAATCTCTCTGCTTAGCTGTGGCTGGTCTCCTAGTGATAGCCCCATGCTTAGTGGCTGATCCAATTCACATCACTTCACTCTGTAAGCCAGAGATAGGAATTGTCCTGCGGAGAAACTTCTTATGGCCAATTCTCCACCATGTTTTTCACACACACACACACACACACACACACACACACACACACCCGCCAAGGGAAAGGCAGCCATGAATAGGATCAAGAACAAGACAAAGACATTCTTGAACAATAATACCTCAGGAGGAGGGAGGAACCCAGAGGTCCTAAAATATAATGTCCTGTGCCTATCCCATTCTGTTGAATTTTGAGAAGACTCTGGTTTCCCCAGGCAATGATGCTCAGAACATGTAAATAATCATCAAGGACCTCAACTCACATTTCCAGATTTTATCCAAAAACTTTGACCTCCCACTGCTCTATCACTTCTAATTCTATAACATGCGTGCGTGCTAAGTTACTTCAGTTGTGTCCAGCTCTTTGTGAACTGTATAGCCCACCAGGCTTCTCTGTCCATGGAATTCTCTAGGTACGAATACTGGAGTGGGTTGCCACGTCCTCCTCCAGGGGATCTTCCTGATCCAAGGATCGAACTCGTGTCTTCTGCACCTCTTCCATTGTAGGTGGATTCGTTTACCACTGAGACATCAGGGAAGTCTAACACGACCCTCCAGTAGAATTTAAGCTCCATGAGGGCAGGGGTTTTCATCTCTTTGTTCATGACTGTGTCCCCAAACCCAGAGCGGTACTCGGCACCTGGCAGGTGTTCAACACTTGTTTCTTGAAAATGAATTCTTGAAATGTTTGCTTCCTGGGTCTCACTTAGATTTGGAGTCCTTGGTTTGAATTCTATAAAATTCTTGGCACATGATGGAAACTCCATCAACACTAATTCCTTCTCTTCTTCCTTTCTACTTGTTCTTGATATTGGAATTACTGGCTGGGATCACTGCAGTTACTCTGGGTAGCAACCCAAATATTCCATTACTAACTTCATTTTGGCATCTCCTTAGGGCATGCTATCTTCCTTTTGCACCCATATCTGTGGCTTAGTAGCACCTCCTTCAGTTTGTCCTTTGCACAGGGGTCCCCAACAGCAAAACTGGAACAAAGGCTGGTCATCATGTGTACGTAAGGTGTCAGGAAACCAATGCCCAAGGATATGAAAGATGGGCTTCAATAACAAATACCACCTTGGAAAGGCTGGAAGCAGGTGGTCATTTTCTCTGCTCCTTTAAAAACAAAACTATATGTGGATCTGATCAGGCATGATTTATATCCAGCAAGCATCCGTTGAAAATCTCTATGTGCCAGATCCTATGCTAGATGTTTTCATATCTGTTGATTAATCCACACAACAACACACCTGACAACATCTACTGAAGTTAGAGAGGCTTAATTGACCATAGATCAAGGGAAATATTTCATAATTCCCCATCTATTCCTCTTCTTTATTAGGAATTGGTTAATTATCCAGAAGGCAGAGTGATTTAAATGTTCAGACATCTGCATATAGACGGTTTTTGCTTCTTTCTTTAGTCTAGTTTTGTGGTTCTCAAACTTTAATGTGCCTAAGAAAAACTTTACAGGGTTGTATAATAAAACCTCATAGACTGTGCTTTAAGGGTGATTTAAGGAATTCTCCAGAGTAATACTCACTCTGGATGTTGAGCGAGTCTTGCGTACTCTAGAAGCTATCCCAATAAATGCGACTTGACTCCATTCTATGACCTCATCTTTAACGCAGGCTCCTCACAAGTTCCCTGATGCATTCTTAGGGCCAGGGGAAGGGGGCCCAGGCTGGCAGAGGATCCGTCAGCTCTTTCTGGCACCATTCCACTATTCTTATAACTCAGTGTAACCGATTCTTTTTGTTGTTGCTTGGAGGTCTGGCAGCTCCTAATTCAGTTCTCTTACGACTATGATTGCACACTCTTTGGATGGTGGTACCAGTCTTCTACATGGCTCCCCGGGCTCTCCATGGGGAGGGACGCCATGCGGCAGTGCAGGACCCTCAGGTTCCTTTTATGAATCTTGCCACTTTTATGTCTTAATGTTGGCATTTTGGGTATCTTTTACTGGTTCTCCAGGATGCTTCTTTTCCTGGAGGAAATTAGATGCACCCTTTCCATGTTCCTCTGCAGAATTAAAAGAATGGGCTGTTCTCTAGGTAGGGCCCTGAAGGCTTTATAAACAATCATCCCCAGCATCTTTCAGCCCATATACCTCAGGGAATCCTGGCCAACGTGGACACAGCTCAATGATTAATGACTCCTCCAGGACGGATGAAAGGATCATAAACATCCAAATGCTGGGAGGTTTCATGTGATTTATTCAATTCTTTTTTTCAAGGAGAACTCTGGAACTGCAAATGGCTTCTAGGCAAGTCTTGCTCTCTGCATGCTCCAGCTGTGTGATCCAGAAAAAGTTTCTCAACTAACCCAGCTCTTAGTTTCATTTTCGGTAAAATTATCCATAAGAGAGTTGTGAAAATTTGGAGAAAGGAAAAGAAGGGACTGACATTCAGTGATGGCAGTACTCACTGATAGAATCTCATGGAAGGACTATGAACAAAATTATGAAAGTAGAATTAATAATAATAAGGAGAGGGAGGATATTTACAATGAACCTAGTACTAGGCCAACTGTTCTCTGTGCATTTTCTCATAGGGTTCACAGGGGCTATTTGTCTGCAGAGAAACTGAAGCACAGAGAGGTTAGGCAACTTGCTCCAAGTTGCACAGTCCAAACCGTGGGGACCCAGGATTCAAACTACCAACACAACGGCACAAAAGCCCACATGTGCTATCTTTTCACCTAGTATCATTGTTCCAATTTTTTGCATGTGGAAAATAAAACTATGAGAGACAAAACAATTGGTCTCCAGTGACACAGCTTGTAAAAGGCCTATCCGGGGTCTGCCTGATCCTGAAACATGCTGTCTCTAGGATTTTCTTAATGGTTTTTATTTATTTTTGGCTGTGCTGGGTTTTCGTTGCTGCACAGGCTTTTCTCTGTTGCGGCAAGCAGGGGCTACTCTCCAGTTGTGATGTGTGGTTTTCTCATTGTGGAGGCTTCTCCATGTAGAGCACAGGCTCTATAGAAAGTGGGCTCAGTAGATCCAGTTTCCAGGCTCCAGAGCACAGGTGAAATAGTTACGGCATATGGGCTTACTGCTCCGTGGCATGTGGGATCTTTCCGGACCAGGGATTGAACTCGTGTCTCCTGCATTGGCAGGCGGATTCTTTACCTGTGAGCCACTAGGGAGGCCTGCCTCTAGGATTAATACGCCCATATTGTCAAAGCCAGTGAAAAAGGAATTCATAGGGCCTGCATTCCATCTTAGGCCTGTTCATGCTGATCATGCTCGGCCACCTTTCCAAGGACTCTGAACTCTGTGTTTAGTGCCTATGAAAACATCAACAGAAGGAGAAGACCCCCTCCAGACAGGGGAACCTTGAAGATCGTATCTAGGCTACTCATCGCCTAAGAGAAAACGGACACTAATCACCCCTTCCTCCAGACAGGCCATAAAGTTTTCTGTATCAATTGGAGTGTAACCTCGGGTTTATTGATTATTGGCTAATTGTT
>SJYC01071160.1:0-10703 GCA_006408675.1 Madoqua kirkii | reverse complement strand
CCAGAGATAGGAATTGTCCTGCGGAGAAACTTCTTATGGCCAATTCTCCACCATGTTTTTCACACACACACACACACACACACACACACACACACACACCCGCCAAGGGAAAGGCAGCCATGAATAGGATCAAGAACAAGACAAAGACATTCTTGAACAATAATACCTCAGGAGGAGGGAGGAACCCAGAGGTCCTAAAATATAATGTCCTGTGCCTATCCCATTCTGTTGAATTTTGAGAAGACTCTGGTTTCCCCAGGCAATGATGCTCAGAACATGTAAATAATCATCAAGGACCTCAACTCAGCATTTCCAGATTTTATCCAAAAACTTTGACCTCCCACTGCTCTATCACTTCTAATTCTATAACATGCGTGCGTGCTAAGTTACTTCAGTTGTGTCCAGCTCTTTGTGAACTGTATAGCCCACCAGGCTTCTCTGTCCATGGAATTCTCTAGGTACGAATACTGGAGTGGGTTGCCACGTCCTCCTCCAGGGGATCTTCCTGATCCAAGGATCGAACTCGTGTCTTCTGCACCTCTTCCATTGTAGGTGGATTCGTTTACCACTGAGACATCAGGGAAGTCTAACACGACCCTCCAGTAGAATTTAAGCTCCATGAGGGCAGGGGTTTTCATCTCTTTGTTCATGACTGTGTCCCCAAACCCAGAGTGGTACTCGGCACCTGGCAGGTGTTCAACACTTGTTTCTTGAAAATGAATTCTTGAAATGTTTGCTTCCTGGGTCTCACTTAGATTTGGAGTCCTTGGTTTGAATTCTATAAAATTCTTGGCACATGATGGAAACTCCATCAACACTAATTCCTTCTCTTCTTCCTTTCTACTTGTTCTTGATATTGGAATTACTGGCTGGGATCACTGCAGTTACTCTGGGTAGCAACCCAAATATTCCATTACTAACTTCATTTTGGCATCTCCTTAGGGCATGCTATCTTCCTTTTGCACCCATATCTGTGGCTTAGTAGCACCTCCTTCAGTTTGTCCTTTGCACAGGGGTCCCCAACAGCAAAACTGGAACAAAGGCTGGTCATCATGTGTACGTAAGGTGTCAGGAAACCAATGCCCAAGGATATGAAAGATGGGCTTCAATAACAAATACCACCTTGGAAAGGCTGGAAGCAGGTGGTCATTTTCTCTGCTCCTTTAAAAACAAAACTATATGTGGATCTGATCAGGCATGATTTATATCCAGCAAGCATCCGTTGAAAATCTCTATGTGCCAGATCCTATGCTAGATGTTTTCATATCTGTTGATTAATCCACACAACAACACACCTGACAACATCTACTGAAGTTAGAGAGGCTTAATATGACCATAGATCAAGGGAAATATTTCATAATTCCCCATCTATTCCTCTTCTTTATTAGGAATTGGTTAATTATCCAGAAGGCAGAGTGATTTAAATGTTCAGACATCTGCATATAGACGGTTTTTGCTTCTTTCTTTAGTCTAGTTTTGTGGTTCTCAAACTTTAATGTGCCTAAGAAAAACTTTACAGGGTTGTATAATAAAACCTCATAGACTGTGCTTTAAGGGTGATTTAAGGAATTCTCCAGAGTAATACTCACTCTGGATGTTGAGCGAGTCTTGCGTACTCTAGAAGCTATCCCAATAAATGCGACTTGACTCCATTCTATGACCTCATCTTTAACGCAGGCTCCTCACAAGTTCCCTGATGCATTCTTAGGGCCAGGGGAAGGGGGCCCAGGCTGGCAGAGGATCCGTCAGCTCTTTCTGGCACCATTCCACTATTCTTATAACTCAGTGTAACCGATTCTTTTTGTTGTTGCTTGGAGGTCTGGCAGCTCCTAATTCAGTTCTCTTACGACTATGATTGCACACTCTTTGGATGGTGGTACCAATCTTCTACATGGCTCCCCGGGCTCTCCATGGGGAGGGACGCCATGCGGCAGTGCAGGACCCTCAGGTTCCTTTTATGAATCTTGCCACTTTTATGTCTTAATGTTGGCATTTTGGGTATCTTTTACTGGTTCTCCAGGATGCTTCTTTTCCTGGAGGAAATTAGATGCACCCTTTCCATGTTCCTCTGCAGAATTAAAAGAATGGGCTGTTCTCTAGGTAGGGCCCTGAAGGCTTTATAAACAATCATCCCCAGCATCTTTCAGCCCATATACCTCAGGGAATCCTGGCCAACGTGGACACAGCTCAATGATTAATGACTCCTCCAGGACGGATGAAAGGATCATAAACATCCAAATGCTGGGAGGTTTCATGTGATTTATTCAATTCTTTTTTTCAAGGAGAACTCTGGAACTGCAAATGGCTTCTAGGCAAGTCTTGCTCTCTGCATGCTCCAGCTGTGTGATCCAGGAAAAGTTTCTCAACTAACCCAGCTCTTAGTTTCATTTTCGGAAAAATTATCCATAAGAGAGTTGTGAAAATTTGGAGAAAGGAAAAGAAGGGACTGACATTCAGTGATGGCAGTACTCACTGATAGAATCTCATGGAAGGACTATGAACAAAATTATGAAAGTAGAATTAATAATAATAAGGAGAGGGAGGATATTTACAATGAACCTAGTACTAGGCCAACTGTTCTCTGTGCATTTTCTCATAGGGTTCACAGGGGCTATTTGTCTGCAGAGAAACTGAAGCACAGAGAGGTTAGGCAACTTGCTCCAAGTTGCACAGTCCAAACCGTGGGGACCCAGGATTCAAACTACCAACACAACGGCACAAAAGCCCACATGTGCTATCTTTTCACCTAGTATCATTGTTCCAATTTTTTGCATGTGGAAAATAAAACTATGAGAGACAAAACAATTGGTCTCCAGTGACACAGCTTGTAAAAGGCCTATCCGGGGTCTGCCTGATCCTGAAACATGCTGTCTCTAGGATTTTCTTAATGGTTTTTATTTATTTTTGGCTGTGCTGGGTTTTCGTTGCTGCACAGGCTTTTCTCTGTTGCGGCAAGCAGGGGCTACTCTCCAGTTGTGATGTGTGGTTTTCTCATTGTGGAGGCTTCTCCATGTAGAGCACAGGCTCTATAGAAAGTGGGCTCAGTAGATCCAGTTTCCAGGCTCCAGAGCACAGGTGAAATAGTTACGGCATATGGGCTTACTGCTCCGTGGCATGTGGGATCTTTCCGGACCAGGGATTGAACTCGTGTCTCCTGCATTGGCAGGCGGATTCTTTACCTGTGAGCCACTAGGGAGGCCTGCCTCTAGGATTAATACGCCCATATTGTCAAAGCCAGTGAAAAAGGAATTCATAGGGCCTGCATTCCATCTTAGGCCTGTTCATGCTGATCATGCTCGGCCACCTTTCCAAGGACTCTGAACTCTGTGTTTAGTGCCTATGAAAACATCAACAGAAGGAGAAGACCCCCTCCAGACAGGGGAACCTTGAAGATCGTATCTAGGCTACTCATCGCCTAAGAGAAAACAGACACTAATCACCCCTTCCTCCAGACAGGCCATAAAGTTTTCTGTATCAATTGGAGTGTAACCTCGGGTTTATTGATTATTGGCTAATTGTTTGACTGTTTGAGCACATGAGCACACAGCACGTGAATGATGCGGTTATTGGGATTGTATTTTCCTTGATTTATGTAAGTCTCAAGGAATTTGGAGTGGTGGTTTCAAACACGTACACATGGGGTATAAAAGAAAGATTTTCACAAATGCTGGTGGGGGTCCTTGGCTAAGAGGAGACTCTGCCTTGGGCCCACCAGTGTAAGAAACTGCACTCCACTATCTGCACTGTCCTTCTGAGTGAGTTTGTTTCCCGGAACGTGTGGCTACACCACCAGCAGACCAATGCCTGGCATGAGCATTCAGCATACGTGAGCAGCCTTGCCTCTTTCCTTCAAGTGTCCTTGTCCTCCTAGCTGCTCTTCAGACACTCTCTGCAACGACACTTGGTGAGCTGTCCCTTTGCACAGACCTACCGTAACCTCTCTGGCTTGGTCATCAAGCCTCGTCCTCCACCAGGCTTGACAACAGCTTGCAGAATCAGGCTGGATACACCTTCCGTCAGGTCTGACAGGTGGTACCTGCTCCGCTCTCAGCTGCCACAGGCTGGGAGCTGCCCTTCCACCTTTCAGCTGAAAGAAGTCACCTTGCACCATCTGGAGATGCAGACGGTCCTGCTCTGATTTCTAGGGGTCCTTAGGCTGCTTGAGGAGAGGTTTGGATAAAGATCTTCTAGGATGGAGTGTGGGGCTAGGACTACTCTGTTATACCTGCTGAGAAAAACTCCCAGTTCTAGGGACATGTGTGTGCAGGTGTGCATGTTCGTGCATACACACACACACATTTAACAGACCACACACATAGACACGGAGCCTCTGCAGGAACCCTGGAGGAAATCTCCAAGCAGCCAACAAACAGGAGAAGACCTATCCTCAGGGCAGACCCATTCAGAAACAATTCAGCTTCCGTTATTGGTGTGTCTGGACTACACCAGAAGAAAATGGCTGGATGTATTTTGTGGATTTACAGGATGTCTTTTGGATGGTTTGACATGAAATGTAGTCTACATGGCCTAAGAATAATTTATGATTTGAGGATGCTATAGAGATCCCAAATAGAGAGTTTTGCTTCAGAGCAGCTGAAACAGAAAGTGAGAGGCATGCGTGATGGCTAATTGGAGTAGGCGTGGCATCCCAGCACACCCACTCAGGATGGATGAAAGTGTGATTCCCCATCTGATCTGAAGCCCCTAATTACAGGTGCTGGTTTGTCGTGTGCTGCCTCCCCCATGATGACCTCACATTGTAAACTCCTCCCTCATTCAGCCATTGAGCATAACTGACATGGATGTGTTTGGGGCATTGTATCTGAAGTTAAGAGTTGAATGAGCTCATCAGCCTCCCATTCACAGCATAATCAGCCAGCCAATACCACCAACAACCACACAACCCAAACATAATCCACAGTATCATCAAATACCATCATAACTAACCACACACCTCGACAGCCAATCAATCATGACAGCCAATCAAACATCACAGCACAAAACCAGCCATCACCACGGTTGGTCATGTCCTCCACCAACCATCCACTACAACCAACTAGACAAGATCGCAAACAATCACAACAATCCATCAACCACAACCATAGTTAATCAAAGACCATCAAAGCTAGTCAATCACCTCAAGCAACTTCTAACACAATCAACCACCAACATAAACAACCAATCAAATACAGTCACCCTCACAACCCAACACCACCACAGTCAACTGACAGCTGGTACATTCAGCAGCCACCACAATTAGGTAACTTTTATTTAGCATTTACTATATGCCAGGAGGTCTTCCCTGGTAGCTCAGATGGTAAAGACTCTGCCTGCAATGCAGGAGACCTGGGTTCAGTCTCTGGGTTCGAAGATCCCCTGGAAAAGGAAATAGCAACTCGCTCCTGTATTCTTGTCTGGGAAATCCCATGGACAGAGAAGTCTGGTTGGCTACAGTTTCCATGGGGTCACAAAAAGTCAGACACGACTGAGAGACTAGTGACTAACACTTGCACTTCACATGCCAGGAACTGCTTATTACTTCCTGTGGGTTGACTCATGTTGTCCTACCTAACCCAGTAGCTTAGACATCACTGCTGTTGCTGCTACTACTACCACTAGTATGATATTACATCCTAATAGTTATATTCCCTGGTGGCTCAGAGGTTAAAGCATTTGCCTGGAATGCTGGAGACCCAGGTTCGATCCCTGGGTCGGGAAGATCTCCTGGAGAAGGAAATGGCAACCCACTCCAGTACTCTTGCCTGGAGAATCCCATGGAGGGAGGAGCCTGGTAGGCTACAGTCCATGGGGTAGCGAAGAGTTGGACACAACTGAGCGACTTCACTCACTCATTCACTCATAGTCACATTATCCCCTGAGGCAGCGATCCTCACAACCACCGATGTAGAAGGTGTGCTGGAGTGGCTGAGTAGTTTGCTCAGAGTCACACAGCTAGAAAAGGGCAGATCTGAGATGGAATTCAGGTGCACTGGCTTGAAGCTGAACACTCACACACTAAATAAAATTTCTCTGAATGCTAGGCATTGTAGATAGACTGGGCACCTCCCCAAAGACCAGGGCTATGCACTGCCACCCCACAAGAGGTCTGCCCTCTTGGTGGGGACATCTCTTGTCAACACCACGTGAGTGCTGAGGACTCCGCTAAGTCCTGGGAGAGGCAGCCCATCACGTTCCTGCGGAACCCTGCATGCTCTTGCTGAGAATGCCAAACCACCAGACTGCTCTGATACTGCTCAAGTACTGAGCTGTTTCTCCAGCTGGTCACATGGGCAGCTTGGTAGGTCAAGGCAACCATGCGCCTGCTTATTCTCAGGGGAGGACAGAACCTCGTTCATGCTCGCTTCTTATGGGGCTGGGCCCTTGGCTTTTGGCTCCTGGCTCCTCAGTGGTGAAACCGAATGGGAAGCATTTATTTGGGGAGTGAGGGAGCCAGAGACATAGGCAGGTCTTGGATTTGGGATTGGCTCAGCAAAATGACAGGTGTTCCTTGGTTCCCTTAGGGAGCCTGGGTTCAGCTGAATCCCAATTCTGGTACCAGCTTGTCCCTTATGGGGAAAGGAAGGGTCCCTGGTGAGCAGGTGGTTCATTATGCAGCTCTTTGGGGGGCAGCATGGGGCTTGTTCTAACCAAATTCAGGGGGTTGAAATCCTATTCATGGTAAGTAAATACATCTAGCCCTGCAGAGGCGCCCACTCTGTACGGCTAGCATCGTGCTTGCCACTGACTTGAATGCTCCGATCACATAAGCTCAGGCTCGAGCACCATCAGGCATTTGTGAAAGAGACGCTGGCACCCTCTTCATGATCCTGGCCCTTCCAAGTGTCACAAAATAAACAGGCATGGAAACTGGAACCCCCAACGTGTTTAAAGAACAGTTAGTCAACACATTCCACATTAAAGGCTTGGGAAAACATGCTTGTACAATTGAGGTGGTCTGCAGCAAGAAGCTGTTTGCTTGAAAATGACAGCAGGGGGCGAAGAAGGCAGGAGAGAAGGAAGCAGCGGCTGCCCCGCATCTGGTTCAGTATGTGCAGATGCCTGAGACCCAGCTAAACTGTGGTCAGGTTATCAGAAAACACAGGGAAGAAAACCTAAAGACGCAACTGAAGATTACTTGATAGAAAAGTGAAGGAAGGAACCCATATTTCCTAAAGATCAAGGGCTTCCTGCATTTCATTCACTTGGCTACGAGTCAGGCATTGTTCCAGATGTTTGGAAAACAGATGGCAATTCTTACCCTCATGGTGCCAACGATCCAATGGGTGCATCAGACAACAGAAGATAAGCAAATAAATATGATGCACTTATTTGTAATTATAAGGACTATAAAGAAAAATAAAACAGAGTATTGAGAGGGAGGGTTCAATGAGGGAGTGACATTTGAGCAGAGGCCCTGAGTGATGTGAGGAAACAGGCATTGGAATTAAGTGGGGGAGTCAGCATTCCAGGCACATCTCAGATAAATTCCATTGAAAGTTCATGACCTGTTTTATAAACCCATTTTACAGATGAGAATGTTGAGGGCCTGAGAGATGAGCTGATAGTTCTGGAGTTGGAAAGCTTGTAATTGCAAAGCTGAGACTTGAACCTGCACTGGTCTGCCTTTCCATCAGCTGCTCTTTCAGCTACACTCAACTGCCTGTCTTCTGTCAGTGTTCAGTTCCTCAAATAACCAAGATAGATTCTATTTTGTTTGTTCAGTTGTGAAGCTGTGTCCAATTCTTTTGTGACCCCATAGACTGTAGCCCACCAGGCTCCTCTGTCCGTGGGATTTCCCAGGCAAGAATACTGGAGGGGGTTGCCATTTCCTTCTCCAGGGGATCTTCCTGACCCCAGGATCAAACCCATTGTTTAAAGAACAGTTAGTCAACACATTCCACATTAAAGGCTTGGGAAAACATGCTTGTACAATTGAGGTGGTCTGCAGCAAGAAGCTGTTTGCTTGAAAATGACAGCAGGGGGCGAAGAAGGCAGGAGAGAAGGAAGCAGCGGCTGCCCCGCATCTGGTTCAGTATGTGCAGATGCCTGAGACCCAGCTAAACTGTGGTCAGGTTATCAGAAAACACAGGGAAGAAAACCTAAAGACGCAACTGAAGATTACTTGATAGAAAAGTGAAGGAAGGAACCCATATTTCCTAAAGATCAAGGGCTTCCTGCATTTCATTCACTTGGCTACGAGTCAGGCATTGTTCCAGATGTTTGGAAAACAGATGGCAATTCTTACCCTCATGGTGCCAACGATCCAATGGGTGCATCAGACAACAGAAGATAAGCAAATAAATATGATGCACTTGTTTGTAATTATAAGGACTATAAAGAAAAATAAAACAGAGTATTGAGAGGGAGGGTTCAATGAGGGAGTGACATTTGAGCAGAGGCCCTGAGTGATGTGAGGAAACAGGCATTGGAATTAACTGGGGGAGTCAGCATTCCAGGCACATCTCAGATAAATTCCATTGAAAGTTCATGACCTGTTTTATAAACCCATTTTACAGATGAGAATGTTGAGGGCCTGAGAGATGAGCTGATAGTTCTGGAGTTGGAAAGCTTGTAATTGCAAAGCTGAGACTTGAACCTGCACTGGTCTGCCTTTCCATCAGCTGCTCTTTCAGCTACACTCAACTGCCTGTCTTCTGTCAGTGTTCAGTTCCTCAAATAACCAAGATAGATTCTATTTTGTTTGTTCAGTTGCGAAGTTGTGTCCAATTCTTTTGTGACCCCATAGACTGTAGCCCACCAGGCTCCTCTGTCCGTGGGATTTCCCAGGCAAGAATACTGGAGGGGGTTGCCATTTCCTTCTCCAGGGGATGGATCTTCCTGACCCCAGGATCAAACCCACATCTCCTGCATTGGTAAGCAGATTCTTTACCACTGAGCCACCTGGGATAAGGCTGGCGTAAAGAGCCAGGTCTCAGCTGACAGGAGACATAAAGGGGAGTGCTGCTGCTGCTAAGTCACTTCAGTCGTGTCCGACTCTGTACGACCCCAGAGACGGCAGCTCACCAGGTTCCTCCGTCCCTGGGATTCTTCTCCAGGCAAGAACACTGGAGTGGGTTGCCATGTCCTTCTCCAATGCATGAAAGTGAAGAGTGAAAGTGAAGTCACTCGTGTCCGACTCTTAGCGACCCTATGGACTGCAGACTATCAGGCTCCTCCACCCATGGGGTTTTCCAGGCAAGAGTACTGGAGTGGGGTGCCATTGCCTTCTCCAATAAAGGGGAGTAGAGATGGACAAAACATCGGTCACAGAAGGGAGGAGGATAGATCTCCATTCCTAATTTGACTTACCCAGAAACTCTCCACGTGCTTCACTTCTCTATATTACAAAATGTAGGTGCCAAGGTTAGGAGAACAGTGAGGAGATTGCAGCTGTAAACTAAGAGTTCCATCAGTGACAGCTACGATGCCGGCTACAAACCTTCCACGTGTTCTTTGAGACCCAAGGATCACCCTCCTTGTTGAGATTTTCTGGATCCCTCCAAGCAGAATTCATCTCTCGTATTCTTGTTTTACAAATCCTCATTAAAGTATTTATTTATCTTTAAATAGATACAGAAAGCATGCTTTTTGGAGGATGAGACTAAAAACTTTCATGTGGCTTTAAAGGCTTCTGCTATACCGTGTGGAATTTTAATCAATGTCTTCATGGTTAACATATGATATACAATCTAAGATGCCCTAAGAATCCTTTTGTATCAGCATATATGAAATTCTGAAGGAAAAAAAGAAGAAGTATCTGGAACATGAACTACAGGCTTTAAACAGTCATTATAAGAATTAAAAAGATTCTGTTCCTACTCCAGAAAAACAAGACCAAATAAAACAAAACCAGTGCTGAATACTCAAACTATGCCTTCCAAGGTTTAAACCAGAGTAAACTTGCTTCCTAACTTGCATAAAGCCATAAGTTACAGCATCTGGAATTCCACCATTCTTTCCGCTATAATTGAGCAGCATACTTTGTTGGTTAAGAACATGGTTTTAGAGGCAGATTGATCCACCTAAGACCCAAATCCTAGCTGTGGTCCAACGGTTGTTTTTTCTTTTCATTAAATATTTTATTTTTCTTCATTTAAAACTATTTGTTAAGTACAAAATTATATAAGAAGTGAAAAATCTTCAAACACAACATACAACAGCAAGAAATACATAGTGGGAAATTCAGCATTCCCATAGCATTTGAGGAAGTAGACTAGTTTCTGTCATTATTAGTGTTGAAAGCTGGAAACCACCTTCATTTTCTCAGTTTGTGAAAACGTTCATATAAGAAACTGGGCAGGCAGGAAGGAGAGAAAGAGAAGCTACAAACTTGAAAATTAAGAACTACATTTTTAATGCAATGGATCAAAGAAATTACCAGGAAATAAAATCGGACCCCCAAATTATTAAAAAATCAAACTATAGGCAATCCTAGATTGATACAAGGCAAAAAGAAATGGACACTTTGGGGCAGGATGAAGTCTGAAGTTTTAAAAGATGCAACAAAGTTCTGTACTGTTGGAAAATGATGAGAGAGATGAATTCAGAAAATACCCCAAATATTAATAAATGGTTAAGTTTAAGAGGAAAAATGTGTCTAAGAAGGAAAGCCAAAGATTTACCAGATTAGAAATCTATTATCTGTTGACCTTGGGTTAGTTGCATAGCCTTTTAGCCTCAATTTTCTGATGTCTAAATTAAGA
>SJYC01071159.1:0-22967 GCA_006408675.1 Madoqua kirkii | reverse complement strand
CCACCTAATGAAGCGACAATTTTAACATGAAGCTCCAGTTTTGCTTCTCCAGGGTAGGAGAGGATGGAGAATCACATACTGTTCTTTAAATCTTCTGTGCAGAAGTGGCATGTGCCATTTTTCATTGGTCCAAACAAGTCACATGACCGTGCCTAATGTCAAGGGTGCTTGGAGTGCACCAGAAGGAGAAACAGGAAATAACGGTTGAGCATTGGTGATGTCTACCAGAGTGTTAATCTACAAATGATGAGACCACAGCCCAGCGAGGTTCGGTAACTTGCCAAGTAAACACGACTAGTGAGAATGCAGTCTGGATTCAAAACCCAGTCTGTGTGATCCTACCACGTGTGCCCTTGACCAGGATGGCTAAAATGATGCTAAAGGTTGGACAAGAGCCTCTCAGGGACAGAGAGGAAAGTTAAGACATTTTAAAATCATCAAAAAAAAAAGGGTAAAAATCAGCCAGGCACTGAGAACAAATGGAACATGGCATGTGTGCCAAGCCAAGTCACTTCATTCGTGTCTGACTCTGTGACACTATAGACTGTAGCCCACCAGGCTCCTCTGTCCATAGGGATTTGCCAGGCAAGAATACTGGAGTGGGTTGCCATGCCCTCCTCCGGGGGATCTTCCCGACCCAGGGTGATGCTACCTGGTAGGTGTGGGTCCATAGACACACTTGCATTGGACACTTACACAAAGCTGTAGGGATAGTGTGGGTACCCAACCATATCCTCTCATCTCATTGTTTCCATAGATGCTTAACTGGGCAGAATGTAGCTGCCAGCACCTGCAACGTTTTGCTTGAGGTCTTTCTCTGGCTGCCGGACCCCACTCAGCCACATAGGGGGCAGACTGGAAGTGGCTTAGAATACCTCCAGGAGAAGCCATCAATTGGTAACTGATGGGTATTGGTGAATAAATACCCCAGCTCCCTCATCCTTGGTTGGAGGAGCCCTGCTATGTCCTCCATGGTGTCTCCCAGAGTTTCCCTGTGGAACTATGCTCACGTTGTCCACACTGGTCACCTGCCTGATCATGGATCAGCTAGTTGCTTTCTCTGCTTCTGTCCTACGCAACTCCTAGTGTTTCCTAGAATAACTACCCAAATGAGCCACCTGTGGTCTCAAATGAACAATCATGGGCTCAGGAATGTTTTCAGAGCAAACCAACTTAATGCAAATCTCTAAAACTCTAGCTATCGGCTCTGTTAGATACTCATTCATTCGTTTATTCCACAAGTAGGCGGTAGCGAAAGATCAGTCAGTAGTTGGGGATAGGGAATATTTTTTTTTTCACATTCCCAATTCCTAGCAGAAAAGCAGACAAAAACATGCTTCCAGAAAATGCTGGTTGGTGAGAGCAGGACAGAAAGGAGGAAAGAGCTATTTTGCCCTGACTCTTGGCCGTGGTGGATGGTGCTCTCCAAGTATGAGTGAGGCTGTCAAGCAGATATATTCAATTTTCTCTTCTGCCAATTTCTCAAAAGGAACTTGAATTCTCTGCCCTTTGGTATCCTCATCTTTAAAACCAAGCTATCAATAGGATTTATTTCTCAGTATAGTTATCATTAAGATTGAATGAGATAATGGATGAATATCAACTCCCCAAACATGCCTGACATGGTGCTCAGAAAGCAGTAGATTACATGATGCCATTATCATTAGCTTCATCCCAAAAGTCAACTCTAGTGCTAAAGCCTTCATGATGACTATATTGTCTGAAAAAGTCTGAACAGTGGCAAGAGGCAGAGCTTGATATGTGGACGCTAAGAAGAAGTTCTCTTCCCTCCACCTGAACATAAATTGCTTTGCCTATCACAGTGGCGGTCCTGGAATCAGATAGATAGACCTGCATTCAAACCCCTGCTCCGCTACTGGTGATTCTGGACAATTACAAAAACCTCTCTGGACTCAGTTTCCTCATCTCTCTAATGGGCATAATAATAGTACTCACCTTAAAATATTAAGATATTATGATGTTTAAATGGCGTCAAGCATACGAAGTACCTGATAGATTATAAGAGTTGGTAATGCTGTTTACATTATCATCATTTCTGTTATTCATATCAGACCCCTGGGAGTGACGGGGCTTTTAGTTCAGCCAGCATTTGCTCTTTTGTGAATCCAAGAGTCCAGGCTGGATTGGTTCTCCTTGCCTGCCAGCTTCAAAAGAGCACTTTATTTTTCAAAGGATAGGTTTGTTACGTTTGTGAATTTGCATGCTGCCCAAAGCCCCCTGTGGCGCCTGTAAATCCAGATTATTCTGTTTATTCCTCCAGTCCCAGCTGCCGTTGATCATGTAGCGCTATCTCATTTATTATGTCTCTGACTTCCCAGGCGCCTGCTCAAGGCAGCCTTTGTGAACTCCAGCTGCCAACGCTGCCACCGAGTGATATGTTGACGGTGGCACCCACAGTCCTGTCAAGGGACCTGAGAAGATGCTGGGGCTGAGACATTCCCAGGAAAAGCCCCTTCATTGCATCTTGCTGGGCACCAGAAGCCACAGAGCTGCCTATTTCACTATCATTTCTCCGAATTAGTACCAACAGCTGCTTTCATCCTCATACAAGACAAACATAGTCGTTTTCCTGTTTTATTATTAACACATTCTGGCATAATTGCTTGGGCTCTCAACTGTGACCTGTTAGACATGCACTCAGCTGTGGAATTTTCAAGGGGAATACAGCATCGTTGTTAAAGACAGCAATACGCCTGTTTCCCGACCAAATCTATTCGCTTGTAAGCCCCCAAGTCAAATCTCTTGTTGAATTTGTTCAAACATAAATTAATAGTTGAATTTACATAGATTTAATGTCTCATAATCTTTCTGGTCTGGGAATCTATATTCAAGACTCGACGCATCAGCTCAGATAGATCGCATTTAAGGCTGGAAATAATTTTAATCCCTCCAAAGCCCAATCCTTTTGCACATTACTAAACCAGAACAGCCAATACTTTCCAACAAGACGCACAAAACTCACTGCCGCTGAAAAGTAAATACACATTTCTAGGATTTGGGCCATGTGCATGGATCTGTTTTAAAAAAAGAAAAAATTAAAGCACAAACAAGTTTTGCAAGGGAAATGTGGTCACTTGGTATTCTTGTTTCCCCCCTGCCCCAGCAAGTGATACAAACAGTGTTCATCAGTGAGGGGCATTCAAAGAGACAAATGTTAGCTGAATGAAAATTCATGTGTGCAACCAATATTCATGGAGTCTGATATGTGCCAGGTCCCGGCCTGGGTGCTGAACGCACAGCAGAGAACAAACCTGATAAAGGCCCTGGTTTCCTGTCAATGGGGGAGGCAGACAAGCAAACCAACACAAATAAATGTGTGAGACGTGGCAGGTGGTGGTAAGTGCTCAGAAAGTAAGTACAGCAAAATAAAGACTAGAGCGACAGCGGTGGGCAGGACACAGTGGCATTACAGCTTATTGGATGAAGGTGGCCAGCTTCCTGCAAAGGCTGAATGAAACGGGCAGAGAGCCATGCAGACAACCAGAGGTTGCAGGGCAATAAAGACTAGAGCGACAGCGGTGGGCAGGACACAGTGGCATTACAGCTTATTGGATGAAGGTGGCCAGCTTCCTGCAAAGGCTGAATGAAACGGGCAGAGAGCCATGCAGACAACCAGAGGTTGCAGGGCTGATCACCATGGCCCTGCATCAATCAGGCCTCACAGGGACCACACCCTTTTGTAACACCCATGTTGCTACTCCTCCCAGCAAGAGGAGGCATCTCTGTCCCCTTGCATCTGGGCTTGCCATTGGTCAGAACAAGTCATATTTGCAGCCCTGCCTTCATTTACCCTCTTGGAAGCCTGAGACCAACATGATGCAGAGAAGTCCAGCTAGCCTCCTGGAGACCTAGGTACCCCAGCAGCTGGACAAACCAGTGAGGTCACCAAGGACCATCAGAGGAGTGCAGCTGAATGGATGATCCCAGGTGAGAGGAGCAGAAGAACCACTCAGGTGCCACTCCACCAAAACACAAGAAAATAGAAATCAGTGTTGTTACACGGCATTATGTTTTTAGGTAGCTTGTTATGCAGTAATAGCTTGCTGCAATAATGGAGGGAAAGTATCCCCAGAAGAGGCAGTAGTAATGCAAAGGCCCTGAGGCAAACTCTACTTACTGGTGGTGGTAGGGAGATAGGGGTGGTTCAGAAAACCACAAAATGGCCAGTGTGGCTAGAATGAAATGTGTAAGAATTCTTAACCATTCTGAGTAATTTCTAAGGAATACAGAGTTCCAATTCTATGAACCCATAAAAGCAGTGGCTACTCCTGCCTCCTGCCTCCTGCCGTCCTCATATTTCAATAACAAGTGCTGCTTGAATTGAGATACTTTCTTGATAACTCATTTAATTCTCACAGCATCTTATGTGGAAAATCTCATTATGCTCATTTTAGAAACAAGGAAACTTTGCTTGGAGAGGAGAAGTTTCATATTCATGTTGGCTTAAAACTCAATATTCAGAAAACTAAGATCATGGCATCCAGTTCCATCACTTCATGGCAAATAGATGGGAAAACAATGGAGACAGTGAGAGAATTTATTTTCTTGGGGTTCCAAAATCATTGCAGATGGTGTCTGCAGCCATGAAATTAAAAGATGCTTGTTCCTTGGAAGAAAAGCTATGACAAACCAAGACAGCATATTAAAAAGCAGAGACACTACTTTGCCAACAAAGGTCCATCTACTCAAAGCTATGTTTTTTCCAGTGGTCATGTGTGGATGTGAGAGTTGGACAATGAAGAAAGCTGGGAGCTGAAGAATTGATGCTTTTGAACTGTGATGTTGGAGAAGACTCTTGAGAGTCCCTTGGACTGCAAGGAGATCCAAGCAATCCATCCTAAAGGAAATCAGTCCTGAATATTCATTGGAAGGACTGATGCTGAAGCTGAAACTCCAATACAATGACCACCTGATGGGAAGAGCTGACTTATTAGAAAAGACCCTGATCCTGGAAAAGATTGAAGGCAAGAGGAGAAGGGGATGGCAGAGGACGAGATGGTTGAATGGCTTCACTAACTCTATGGCCATGAATTTGAGTAAGCTCCTGGAACTGGTGATAGACAGGGAAGCCTGACGTGCTGCGGTCCATGGGGTCACAAAGAGTCAGACACGACTGAGCAACTGAACTGAACTGAGTGAGTGGAAAAACCGAAAATGGATCAACTCCGAAGGCCGTGTTTTGAGCACGATGCTTCCCTGCTTTCTAACTAGGCTCAAACAGTGGGATAACTGCTTCCAAACTCACTGCCTTGACTGCAGCCATTCTCACAGGAGGAGTGAACCTGAGATGCTCTTCCTCAGTCCAGTACTTCGATTGATGCCAATACCTTTAGCCTATTAGAATGTGATCTCTAGGGTAGAGCAAGCCCATTCAAGCCAGAGTCACTGTTCTAACCATGTAAATCTCAACATTATGCCCTTCTGGATTCCTGGGCAGCCCCTCTCCTTCCCTAGCAAATCCACAGAGATACAAGCACAGACTTCTCTCTGCCAGTCCCTGAGCTTGGTCTCTGCTTGCAAGTGCTATTGTACTTTAACAAAGCTTGCAGTCTCAAGCTACAGCCTCTAATACAACTAAGATTTCTACAAAGGTACTATAATTTAAAGTAGATCCATAAAACTGGCTGGTCTGGGACCAGTAGTAAAGGTTGAAAAGAGGGAGTTTTTTGGTCACTGATGGAGAAATAGATTATACTCAGGAATAAGGGCTGAGGATAAACTATTAAATTTCAAGATGACAATATTTAAGCCTTGTGGACATCCCAGGGAGGAGTGTGGGCACCAAACTGAAGATAAAGAGAATTATCTCAAAAAAAGGAAGTGTCCCACATGCAGAAGATAACACGTTCTTTTCCAGTAGGGTAAAACCAAGCTGGTATCAATGAATAACGAGTGTGTGAAATAACCTGAGGATGCCCTTTGGCAATGTGTTAGGCAATATATTTAAGAAAAATGAATTTCAACCACATTTCTATCCCAATCAGTTGAGAAAAGTATCAGAGGCTCATGGTATACTGTTTGCTAACCACTTCAGTCCACTTCATTGCCATGTTCCCAGAGGTCCAGGGGATATTTGCATAAAACTTCATGAGACCACAACTGGGATGGGGCATGCGGGTCTCCAGTTGGACTCATAAATGATAATAACAAATTCCAATAGAAAGTATTCAGTTATTCATTCTTTTAAAAAATTTGTTGGATGAACACTGCTACATAGTCATTCATTCTTTTAGCAAACCTTTGCTGAGCATCTCATTGATCAGGCATAGCACTGTGTGCTAGAAATACAATGTCATCCTTGTTCTCAGGGAACTATTATCTGCCAACAGGGGAGACAGCATGTTAATGATTGGAATAGAGTGTCCACCTCAGTGTTCACTGAGCATTATTTACTACAGCCAGGACATGGAAGGAACATAAATGTCCATCAACAGAGGAATGGATAAAGAGGATGTGGTACATACACACAGTGGAATATTACTCAACCATATAAAGGAACAAAATTATGTACATACACACAGTGGAATATTACTCAACCATATAAAGGAACAAAATTATGTACATACACACAGTGGAATATTACTCAACCATATAAAGGAACAAAATTATGTCATCTGCAGAGATGTTAAATGGAACTAGAGATGGTCACATAGAATGAAGTAAGTCAGAAAGAGAAAAACAAATATCATATATTAATGCATATATGTGGAATCTAGAAAAAATGGTATAGATGAACTTATTTGCAAAGCAGAAAGAGAGACACAGATGTAGAGAACAAAAATCTGGATACCAAGGAGGTATGAGGGCATGGGATGGATTGGGAGATTGGGATTGACATATATATATGCTGTGCTTAGTTGCTCAGTCACGTCCAATCCTTTGTTCCATGAACTGCAGCCAGCCTGGCTCCTCTGTCCATGGGGATTCTCCAGGCAAGAATACTAGAGTGTGTTGCCATGTTCTCCTCTGGGGGATCTTCCTAACCCATGGATCGAACCCAGGTCTCCCACATTGCAGGCGGGTTCTTTACCATCTGAGCCACCAGGGAAGCCTATGTATGTGTGTGTACATATATATATATACTATGTATAAAATAGATAACCAGAAAACTAAAAAATAGATGCATGCTCCTTTCCTTTCTTGGAAGGAAAGCTATGACAAACCTAGACCATGTATTAAAAAGCAGAGACATCACCTGTTGACAAAGGTCTGTATAGTCAAAGCTATGGTTTTCCCAGAAGTTACGTATGGATGTGAGAGTTGGATCATAAAGAAGGCTGAGTGTAAATAATTGATGTTTTCGAACTGTGGTGCTGGAGAATATTGTTGAGAGTTCCCTAGACAGCAAGGAGATCAAACCAGTCAATCCTAATGGAAGTCAACCCTGACTATTCATTGGAAGGACTGATGCTGATGCTGAAGCTCTAGTACTTTGATCATCTGATGCAAACAGCTGACTCACTGGAAAAGACCCTGATGCTGGGAAAGACTGAAGGCAAAAGGAGGAGGGGATGGCAGAGGATGAGATGGTTGGATAGTACCACTGCCTCAATGGACCTGAATTTCAGCAAACTCTGGGAGACAGTGGAGGCAGAGGAGCCCAGTGTACTACAGTCTATGAAGCTGCAAAGAGTCAGACATGACTTAGCAACTGAACAACAGCAGCGGATGAGAGCTAACTGTAAACCACAGAGAACTCCACTCAGTGCTCTGTGGTGACCTGAACAGCAAGACGATCTAAAAGACAGTGGATACATGTATATGTGTGGCTGATTCATTTATACATATACACATATACGTATAAACATGCATACGTGTGGCTGATTCATTTATACGTATACACGAATACATATAAACATGTATACATATGGCTGTTCATTTGCTGAACAGCAGAAACTAACACAACATTGTAAAGCAACTGTACTCCAATTAAAAAAAAAAAAATTTAAAGAGTATCCTAAGCTCGGGGGCAGAAACAAGCTAGTCTTAGGCAGTCTCCCCGGAAGTCAGCCAGCCTACACTGTGAGGGAAAGAACTGGGGAAAAAAGATAAACTGGAGAAGTTGCTTGGACTTAGTAACATGCTTTTTGAATCTTAAAGTATAAGAGTTAGTCAGACAAAGGAAATACAGACAGGCATCCTTCCAAGTGAACTCTGAAGCTCCGCATTCTTGCTTGAAGCTCAGAGTCAGCTCTGAGCTGGCAGAATATATATGGGGAACATGAGAGCTGATGGACAGCGGGCAGGGGATAATATTAGAAAGTAAGAATACTCACATTACAAACGGCATTATATGCCAAGTCTAGGAACGAAAGCTTTTTTTTTTTCTGATTCCAAATGATGGTATAGATGAACTTATTTGCAAAGCAGAAAGAGAGACACAGATGTAGAGAACAAAAATCTGGATACCAAGGAGGTATGAGGGCATGGGATGGATTGGGAGATTGGGATTGACATATATATATGCTGTGCTTAGTTGCTCAGTCACGTCCAATCCTTTGTTCCATGAACTGCAGCCAGCCTGGCTCCTCTGTCCATGGGGATTCTCCAGGCAAGAATACTAGAGTGTGTTGCCATGTTCTCCTCTGGGGGATCTTCCTAACCCATGGATCGAACCCAGGTCTCCCACATTGCAGGCGGGTTCTTTACCATCTGAGCCACCAGGGAAGCCTATGTATGTGTGTGTACATATATATATATACTATGTATAAAATAGATAACCAGAAAACTAAAAAATAGATGCATGCTCCTTTCCTTTCTTGGAAGGAAAGCTATGACAAACCTAGACCATGTATTAAAAAGCAGAGACATCACCTGTTGACAAAGGTCTGTATAGTCAAAGCTATGGTTTTCCCAGAAGTTACGTATGGATGTGAGAGTTGGATCATAAAGAAGGCTGAGTGTAAATAATTGATGTTTTCGAACTGTGGTGCTGGAGAATATTGTTGAGAGTTCCCTAGACAGCAAGGAGATCAAACCAGTCAATCCTAATGGAAGTCAACCCTGACTATTCATTGGAAGGACTGATGCTGATGCTGAAGCTCTAGTACTTTGATCATCTGATGCAAACAGCTGACTCACTGGAAAAGACCCTGATGCTGGGAAAGACTGAAGGCAAAAGGAGGAGGGGATGGCAGAGGATGAGATGGTTGGATAGTACCACTGCCTCAATGGACCTGAATTTCAGCAAACTCTGGGAGACAGTGGAGGCAGAGGAGCCCAGTGTACTACAGTCTATGAAGCTGCAAAGAGTCAGACATGACTTAGCAACTGAACAACAGCAGCGGATGAGAGCTAACTGTAACCACAGAGAACTCCACTCAGTGCTCTGTGGTGACCTGAACAGCAAGACGATCTAAAAGACAGTGGATACATGTATATGTGTGGCTGATTCATTTATACATATACACATATACGTATAAACATGCATACGTGTGGCTGATTCATTTATACGTATACACGAATACATATAAACATGTATACATATGGCTGTTCATTTGCTGAACAGCAGAAACTAACACAACATTGTAAAGCAACTGTACTCCAATTAAAAAAAAAAAAATTTAAAGAGTATCCTAAGCTCGGGGGCAGAAACAAGCTAGTCTTAGGCAGTCTCCCCGGAAGTCAGCCAGCCTACACTGTGAGGGAAAGAACTGGGGAAAAAAGATAAACTGGAGAAGTTGCTTGGACTTAGTAACATGCTTTTTGAATCTTAAAGTATAAGAGTTAGTCAGACAAAGGAAATACAGACAGGCATCCTTCCAAGTGAACTCTGAAGCTCCGCATTCTTGCTTGAAGCTCAGAGTCAGCTCTGAGCTGGCAGAATATATATGGGGAACATGAGAGCTGATGGACAGCGGGCAGGGGATAATATTAGAAAGTAAGAATACTCACATTACAAACGGCATTATATGCCAAGTCTAGGAACGAAAGCTTTTTTTTTTTCTGATTCCAAATGTCAAGAATTCATATAATAAGAATGATAGAAAAAAGATATTCAGCTAATAAACCATGGCTTTTAGGGACCCAGCCTCTTTCTAATTTCCTTCCATCATTCTCAGCCAGTTGGCTTTCCCCTTTGTGGCCTCTCATTGTCAGATGGCTACCCAGCTCCAGGCATCACATCAGCGTTCAAAATGGGAAGAAGGAGGGAAGGAGGTGGTACCCTTCGAAGGGTCCTCTTGATCAAAAACCAAAAGCATTCCAGGAACTGCCTCCACAGATGTCTATTTACATCTCAGTGTCCAGAAAGTGCCACGGGGCCTCTATCTCCTTGCCACGAAGGATGGAAATGTCTGAGCTTTTCCAGCCACAAAAGTAAACAAGAGCCGTTTGAGACTGGGCAGGCAGACAGTTGTGTCTGATGAGGAATTTTTAAGCAAAAAATTTCATCTGTGGGAGGCAAAAACAAAAAGTGTTTCAGCAAAGAGAAATCTCTGGTAGTCCAGCAGTTAGGATTTCCTGGTTAGGTTCTCATTGCCAAGGGCTCGGATTCAACCTGTAGTTGGGGAACTAAGATCTCATAAGCTTCTGGGCACAGCAAAAAAAAAAAAAAAAGGCATTGCTGGAAGATGTGGAGAAGCCACAAGTTTCCTGCCCTTAGTGGGTCCTGAGAAGTGAGGTGGAGTAGGAGCGAGGGGCTGCAGTGATACTTCACATTATGTGAAGGGTATTTAGTTTGGAAAATAGAAGGCTGAGAGGAGATTCCTGAAATATTCAGTAAAAAGAATCAAAATCGAGAAACTAATGCAAGTTGTCTACCAATTTCTATAATTTTTCATAATAATATCCAGACAGTATATTAGCACATACAACATAAATAGTTACGCTTTATCTTGTGACCCCTCAGAGGGAGAGAAAGCTAAGGAATCAGCCTGAAAGCGCCAAAGTATCCATCTCAGGTGATACAAGTAACAACTGGCAGAAGTTGTCTTGCCCAGGATTTTGGGCACCACAACCCTGACAACACCTTATCTCTTTGGAAGACTGTTAAGGAAATTTAATGATACCTAGAGTACATATGCGGGGAAGGCAATGGCAACCCACTCCAGTACTCTTGCCTGGAAAATCCCATGGGCAGAAGAGTCTGGTGGGCTGCAGTCCATGGGGTCGTAGGAGTCAGACATGACTGAGCGACTCCACTTTCACTTTTCACTTTTCATGTATTGGAGAAGGAAATGGCAACCCACTCCAGTGTTCTTGCCTGGAGAATCCCAGGGACGGGGGAGCCTGGTGGGCTGCTGTCTATGGGGTCGCACAGAGTCGGACACGACTGAAGCGACTTAGCAGCAGCAGCAGAGGCAGCAGAGTATGTATGATACTTTAAAAATAATTTAGATTTTAAGAGCACAGGTTCTAAAGTCAAAAAGCATTATAAGTCTCCAAATCTGTATAATCCTGAAGTGTTTGCAAGAGTAATTTTGACTCGACACAAATCACAAATTCCACCCTTGATGTTGACATCAGAACCCATTCTCCCTGTGAATGGGACTGAACTCTTTCTAATGGCGGCTGTAAAATACAAAATAAAATAGTTCATGTAAAGTCCTCAGCACAGGGTCTGGCACAGATTTAGGGTTCCATAAATGTCTGTTGAATACATAAATGAACAAAATGGTAAGAACCTACAAAAGTAAGAACTGAAGATCTTATAATTGCAGAACTATTAATAGGTGCTGAACAGTGTTCTAAGTCTTTGCATGTATTAACTCATTTAAGCCTCTGAGATAAGTGGTGGTATTTTTCCCCATTTCATAAAACTGCTTATACTATAGTGCCTCTGATGGACAAGAAAATGATTTATTATCTCTTGGGTGCCTTCTTAAATGTCTGAGGTCACCATCGCACAGACACCCCTTCCAACCATGGCAGGGGCTCTAGAGACCACTGGTTTGATGTGGGTACACATTCTGATGCTCCATGTCCCATGCTAAAGACACTACCAGCTCATCAGCCAAGATTCTTCCTGGCAGGTAGAAGAAGAAACATCCATCTTCTAGACCACTCTTCCAAAAGCTAACACCCCTATTATCCAGAATCCTAGGCAGTCAGAATCAGAATGGCCCTGAGAAATAACCCATTCGAGTATTTTCTGAGAGTTGGAAACACTGAGCCCCAGAAAGGAAAGGCACTTAGATAAGGTCACACAGTAAGTAGCTGGCCCACCTGCATCCAGAATCCGTTCCTTCTGGTGCTGAGGTTTCCACACTGCTCTGTGCTGACTTTCTCAAATGATCCTTCCAGGTTCGATGGTCCTTCCTCCAGTTATGTCAAAACCCAAGGACAGCAAAGGTGGGGCCCTCGGAGAAAAAGTGGGAGGGCATTTGGCCCAAGCCACACATCTCTGATTGGGCTTCTGATGAACGCTCCAAATGAGATCATGCATTCAGCACTGGTGATACATTAGCATGACTGAAAGAAAAAATGCATTCCAGGAGGGCAAAGATGAGAGTGAGAACCGTGAAGTGCCTAAAGCACCAAGCTGACGGGGGCTCCATCCTGACAGTGAGGTTTTCTTCAACTTTTCCCACTTCAAGCTTCACTTGCATCTCCCTAGTCCTGGTACTGGAGCATCCTAAGCTTTAAACCTGAGTCCTGGGACCAGTTTCTGGTGTACTATTAGGGAACACATTGAAAAATAAATCTTCTAATTACCTTGAGAAGAGTATGACTATTTTGCATCCTATTTTCCTTAACAAAAGTTTTAAATGTAAACATTTGATAAATGCCACCACTCATCATCATTTTGGCAGTTCATGTTTTAATGTAGCAAAATCTCAAAAAAAAAAAAAAAAAAAGAAAGAAAGAAAGAAAATGTAAGTGCCCCCAAGGGTCTCAGAAATGGAGACACTTCTAAGTTCAGAAATACTTTCTTTTCACTCTGAAATCTGTTTTTGGACTCAGACGTCTTGACTCTTGGCTCCCTGTCTGGCCTCCCTTTTCTCTTCTGACACATCACTCAAACCACGCCCCTCTCACCTCATCTCTCCACCACGTGACTTCTCTCTCTCCATCCCTTCCCTGATCCCTGCTCTCCCTCACCCCTCATCTAATCCCACTGATACATCTCTGTTTCATGTGCCTCCTCCTCAGATCACAAAGAATTTCATCCCCAGGGTTTGTGGAGCTGTGTGTAGGGACGCCTATGGGGCTTCATGCATAATTAATGACGATTCAGCTACACATGTTTTCTATTAGAAATTCAGGCTCTTTTAGGACTTTTTAAAACATACTTTGCAATTCACCAAAATTCTGAGAGGCATTTAAATAGGAAAAATCCATAAAAGCACAGAATGTCGGAGGGCTCTGGAAGGAGGCTTTAATGAAGAATTTCTCCCCAGAGAAGCATTTCCTGAAATGCTTTTTGCTCTGTACCACAAGTTTCTCCAGACGAGTACAAGACTAAATCGCAAGTCTCCTCAAAAACAATGTCAATGGAATGCATTTAAAAAAAAAAAATGGTCCCAGGTTACCATAACAACCAAGGTTCCAACATCATGTTGACTAACTGCAAAGTGATATGATCAGGAAGACCAGAGCAGAGAACAAAAGTATCAGGTTGCTATAGCAACTGGATATACAGAAAATGGAGTTGTTTCAATAGGGAAGTTTTCAGTGCCAAAGTAAATGTACAGCATCCTTCCAGGGTGAATGATCACCCAGGCAATTTTTACATCAGTCAAGTGTTAGTCCATCATTTTGTTTGGCTACCAAAGCTGTAAGGCAGGAATTTTATCAGCTAGCTATTGCTGCATAACAAATAATCTGAAAACTCAGTGGCATTAAAGAATAAACCATTTCTTTTCCCATGAGTCAATGGGTTGCCTGGGGAGTTCTGCTCATCTACACTGAGCTCAGGTGACCTGTTTCAGCCTCATCTGATTTCAGCTGGGCTTAAGAGTCTGCAGTCAGCTAGCAGGCCAGCTGCAGGTTGGCTAGTCTAGGAATGTGTCAGCTGGGATGACTTGCTTTGTTCCTATCTTCACTCTTGAGCAGGCTATCCTGAATTTGCTGTCATGTTGGAGCCATTCCAGAAGAAAAGCAAATCTTAGAAGACTTCTTGAGCCCTTGAGTCAGAACAGGCAGGCTACCCCTTCTACGACATTGCATTGACTAAAACAAAGCACAAGGCCAGCCCAGATGCAAAACAGTACAGAAACAGATTCCATCTCCTTATTCTAGAGCCTGTAACATCTCATTGTAAAGAGTGTGCATAGAGGCAAGAGTGGAGAATTGAAGCCCTTTTTGGAAAAAATATACCAAGATGCCAAATTTTACGCCTGCAAGCGTATTTACTTCTGTCTGACTCTTTGTGACCCCGTGGACTGTAGCAGGCCAGGCTCTTCTGTCCATGAGAATATCCATGCAAGAATACTGGAGTGATTGCCATTTCTTCCTCCAGGGGATCTTCCTGACCCAGAGATGCAATCCACATCTCCTGTGTCTCCTGCATTGGCAGGCAGATTCTTTACCAATGAGCCACCTGGGAAGCCTGTCAACTTTTATATATAACATACCCTTAAAATCTGAAGAAGGAAATAGCAAACCACTCCAGTATTCTCACCTAGAAAATTCCAGGGTCAGTGGAGCCTGGTGGGCTCCAGTTCATGGGGTCGCAAAAGTCAGTCACAACTGAGTGCACAGGTGCACACACTCACACATCCTTAAAATCACTCACAAAAGTTGAACATACAAAAGCCAAACAATCCAGCTACATATCAAAAGTCATCTAGCTTCCACAGAGCAAAACGATATTATAAAATGCCAAATTATAGCTTGTGCATTGTACATAATTTTTGACGATATATTTTTAGGATTTTGTATTTGCTCTTTTATTTCATTCCCTCCCTTCAAAACTGAGGAGAGTCAAGTGACCGCCTGAGTCCCAAAGGGCATGTAATTGGAGCTGGGTCTGAGATTGGCTGAAATGTTCATTCATCAGCTGATGGGAAGAGACAGTTTGCTGACGTGATTGACACATGGGCTTTGGAGTCAGATTAGTAGTAGCAGTGTTAGTTACTCAGTCCTGCCGACTCTTTGCAACCCTGTGGACTGTAGCCCGCCAGGCTCCTCTGTCCATGGGATTCTCCAGGCAAGAATACTGGAGTGGACTGCCTTTCCCTTCTCCAAAGGATCTTCCTGACCCAGGGATTGAACCTGGGTCTCCTGTGTTGCAGGCAGATTCTTTACCATTTGAGCTACAGGGAGTCAGATTGGGTGGGTTCAAATTTTCTCTCAAACTCTGGTTACATGAACTTGGGTAAAATAACCCCATAATTCCCAGTGCTTGCAACTGTAAAATGGTAGAATATTTTGTAGGTTCTCAGATAGACTTTTCACATATTAATATCTTTGAAATTGAACTTGGGGTACACCATATAAATGATGCCATGTAAAATCACACATAAAACTGTTGTACATCCAATGAATGGCATCTTAGTGATGGCATGTGAGGATTAACGGCATCATAGTCATCAATAGTGACTATGGTGGTGCCGTCTTCAAAGAGTTGAATTAAGCTAAGCTGACTGACCAGAACAGTGTCCATCCCCAGTAAAGGCCACTAAATGAGAGTTGTGAGGAGGAAGAGGAGAAAAATCCATATCTGGCTAACATGTCAGAAGTTTCAGGAACAGACATACAATTATGTACATCCAAGTTGTGCATGGTTTGAGTGCTTGAAAGGGAAAGATGGTCTGAATCTGCTCTTCTGTAGTATCTTTTTGGGCGAAGTGAAGAAACTGAACTTCCCTAATGATGTGGTGGTGCCAGCAACAATCCTTCCTGATTGCACAAAACTGTCACGTCAACCCTGGGAGGACAATATCATCTTCCCATTTTACTGAAGAGGAAACTGAGAATCAGCGAGATGAGAAGCAATGTGCTTGAGGTCATAAAGTCAATTAATGGCAGAAAGACATTGAACTTAGATTTCTCTGACTTTAAATTGCCTTCA
Source organism: Madoqua kirkii (assembly GCA_006408675.1). Classification (NCBI taxonomy): domain Eukaryota; kingdom Metazoa; phylum Chordata; class Mammalia; order Artiodactyla; family Bovidae; genus Madoqua; species Madoqua kirkii. The sequence goes on along the minus strand of SJYC01071159.1, from coordinate 6,991 downwards.
CTCATCTCCCCCGACTCCACCTCACCCCCGGGACAGGAATAAGCAGAAAAGGGAGCATGGAGGACTCCATTGTTTTGGTGCTTAGAATTACTGTGTGTACTATCAACTGGGGCAGTAAGTCACTGCGGATCCAGAACCTCCCTCTAGGACTCAGAGGCAATAATTTGGTTGGAAGTAGGGCTGGTGATTTTGTGTTGTTGTGTCTCTCTCAAACACCCCTTTTTAACATTCAAAAAATGAAGATCATAGCATCTGATCCCATCACTTAATGGCAAATAGATAGGGAAGCAATGTGACAGGCTTTATTTGGGGGGGGGAGGGCTCCAAAATCACTTCAGATGGTGACTGCTGTCATGAAATTAAAAGATGCTGGCTCCTTCAAAGAAAAGCTATGACCATTCTAGACAGCATATTAAAAAGCAGAGACATCACTTTGTCAACAAAGGTCCATCTAGTCAAAGCTATGGTTTTTCCAATAGTCATATATGGATGTGAGAGTTGGACTATAAGGAAAGCTGAGCACTGAAGAATTGATGCTTTCAAACTGTGGTGTTGGAGAAAATTCTTGAGAGTCCCTTGGAGTGCAAGGAGATCCAACCAGTCTATCTTAAAGGAAATCAATCCTGAATATTCATTGGAAGGACTGATACTGAAGCTGAAACTCCAATACTTTGGCCATCTGATGCAAAGAACTGACTCATTAGAAAAGATGCTGGGTAAGATTAAAGGCGGGAGGAGAAGGGGATGACAGAGGATGAGATGGCTGGATGGCATCACTGGCTTGATGGACATGAGTTTGAGCAAGCTCTGGGAGTTGGTAATGGACAGGGAAGCCTGACATGCTGCAGTCCATAGGGTCACAAAAAGTTGGATGTGACTGAGAGACTGAACTGAACTGAACTGAAGGGTGGAGCCCTCATGAAAGGGATTAGTGTCCTCATGAAAGCAGCCTGAGAAAGCTCCTTGTCTCCTTCCACAATATGAAGTTCCAGCAAAGAGACAGCTGGCTGTCTAGGAAGCAGGTCTTTACCAAATACCAAATGTGCTGGCACCTTCATCTTAGACTCCTCAGCCTCCAGAACTGTGAAATACATTTCAGCTGTCTATATGCCACTTGGTCTATGACATTTTGTTACAGAAACCCCAATTGGCTAAGAGAGTCTGGAAATACTGTCTTCAGAGAAAACTTGTGATTTTTTTACTTAGCTTTTATGTTATTTTCAGGGTGGTTGGGAAGTGTCAGTTAATAGAGATAATGAGGGACAAGCTACTCCATCAGAACCATATTTTAGCCTGTCAAATGCGACTCAATAATACCCTCTACCTCCCAGATCCACGTGCTTACAAGGAGCTTCCTACCATCCCTGGTCCTTAGTACCAAATTTACCACTGTTTACTACATCAAATCTCCTGATGCCCAGGTAATTTTACTGGAATTCATTCTATCTACAGGTTTGAGGTTGAAGCAACAAATGTCCCTGAAGTTCACACTGCAAGGAACCTCTTACATTTGGACATAGAAAGACTCTAGAGTGAGACTCTCATTCTTAAGTGAGAAGCAAGAAATTACTTGCCGTTTTGCAGAGCCAGTGAGGCAGGAGGAATTCAGCACTGTACTCCCACTGCATTGATGCAGGTGTACAGAGAGTCTTCTATTCATTAACCTTTCACATGCAGAAACACAGCAGCTGCTGGTGGCGAGTCTCATATTGGCTAGATTTCCATTTACCCGAGGGATAGATTTTTCTGTTGGGAGCCCATCCAGGTTTCTTGCAGATGTTCAGTGAGTAAGTAGAAAGAAAGAGACAGGAAAGGACAGAAGGATCCAGGAACAAAAGGGAAGAACCTGAATGCGCCAAAGGAGAATGAGATGAAAACATTTCCACTTTAGTTCATTTTTAATGTAGAGAGATTCATTTCCTGTTAACAAAGATACTACAAAATGACACAAGGATAATATTCTTCCTCTCCAGGGGACTGTCTTGTTCAGTTGGTGCTGCTCTAATAAAGTGCCATAGACTGGGTGGCTTATAAACAACAGAAATCCATTTCTCATAGACCAGAAGTTCAAGATCCAGTATAACCGGCTCCTGGTGAGAAACCTCTCTGGTTATAGACTGCCAACTTCTCACTTTATCTCCACATGGTAGAAAGACAGTGAGCTAGCTTCTGTTCTCTTCTTTAAAAAAAATTTTTTTTAAGTCTTTATTGAATTTTTTACAATATTGCTTCTGTGTTTATGTTCTTTTTTCTCTGCTGTTTGTTGTTGTTGTTTGAGAGGTATGTAGGACCATAGCCCCCTGATCACGGATTGAACCCACACCCCCTGCATTGGAAGGTAAAGTCTAAACCACTGGACCACCAGGGATGTCCGAGTCTTTTTCTTTTAAGGGCACTCATCTCATTTGTGAGGGCTCTACCCTAATTATTTCCCAAGGGCCCCACCCTCCAACTCTGAACATTCACTGGAAGGACTGATGCTCAAGCTCTAATACTTTGGCCACCTGATATGAAGAACAACTCATTGGAAAAGTCTTTGATGCTGGGAAAGAGTGAGGTAGGAGAAGGGGGCAACAAGAGGAAGAGATGGTTGGATGGCATCATGGACTCAAGGAACATGAATCTGAGCAAACTCTAGGAGATAGTGAAGGGCGGGAAAGCCTGGCATGCTGTAGTCCATGGGTCACAAAGAATCAGACATAACTGAGCAACTGAACAACCACCACCTTCTAATGCCATCACATTGGGATTAGTTTCAACATAGGAATTTTAAGGGGACACAAACATTCAGTTCATCACAAGGATCACATCTGCTAAAATGTTCTCTATCTCTTACAGAAAGAACACCCTTTGCCCCATTTCCTTTAACAAATTACCTTTGAGGTTTAGGGGCAAGAAAAGGAAGTTTTATATGATGGGCAAGTGTAATTTCTTGATCTCACAAATTTGCTCACTTCTCTCAAACTGTTCATGAGAACCCTTCAACGTCTCTGCCATTGCCCCACACAAAGGTGGTTGTCATAAGCAGCTCAGTATTCAAGCAAACCTCTTATTGATAGAGTCTTCCTTGCATCTTGCATTTAGTGTTCATAGTGGAGACCACCCTCTACCTTCTTTATGAGATTGTAATGACCTGGCATGTTATACCCAACACTCAGTTCCAGTGGTCACATAATATCCTCAGAAAAGTCATCTCAAACACACCCTCCAGACTTTGTGAAATTCCACTGAGCTGTTTACAATGGACAGAAATATATTTTATTAATGTAGATGAGATATAGATGGTTGTTTTATTTTATTGTCTTATTTTGCCCTTTTGCACCATAACGAAGAAGCTAGAGCAATTGACTTCTCTCTGGGCTTCTTTGTATCAGGATAGGAGTTCAAGTTGGGATCTTCATCCTATTTACGTTTGGTCTCCTATAACTGGGCTTCCCTGGTAGCTCAGCTGGTAAAGAATCTGCCTGAAATGGAGACCTCAGTTCGATTCCTGGGTCGGGAAGATCCACTGGAGAAGGGATAGGCTACCCACTCCAGTATTCTTGGGCTTCCATCGTGGCTCAGCCGGTAAAGAATCCATCTGCAATGTGGGAGACCTGGGTTTGATCTCTGGGTTGGGAAGATCCCCAGGAGAAGGGAACAGCTACCAGTATTCTGGCCTGGAGAATTCCATGGACTGAATATAGTCCATGGGGTCCCAGAGTTGGACACAACTGAGTGACTTTCACTTTCACTTCCCTATAACTAGGCTGGTGTGTAGAACTTAGAAACTGGGGGTCTTCAAGATCTGTTGAAATCCATGGGAAAATTTTTCCTTCTCCTCCTTTTTTATTTCTTACCTTATGGTTTAGTCTATGCTGACTATCCAATCTTATTGCACTGTTTTTCTTTTATCAGAAAATATGAATTTTATTATTGACAACAAATACTGTTGGTAGTTTTCTTTTAAGCTCAGGGCTAATTTTGTTCAATTTTGATAGGTCATCCTGATAACCAATTTGGAATAATCAGAGTTTATTTCTCAGTTACTCTTTTAGATAAAAATGGGGCTCCAAAGAAACATTGGCTAGTTCAGCTCACAACAGGGAAGAGCCAAACTCAAGGTGAGGTTCATGGAACTCTAGGCTTCCCCAGGACATTTCTGGGAATTCACAAGATCAAGTCTAATTTCTTTTTTTTAATATAAATTTATTTATTTTAATTGGAAGCTAATTACTTTACAATATTGTATTGGTTTTGCCATACATCAACATGAATCTGCCACGAGTGTATACATGTTCCCCATCCTGAACCCCCCTCCCACCTCCCTCCCCTTGCCATCCCTCTGGGTCATTCCAGTGCAACCAGCCCCGAGCATCCTGTATCATGCATTGAACCTGGACTGGCAATTCGTTTCACATATGATATTATACATGTTTCAAGTCTAATTTTATAACATCATTAAGATGTTATTTTTTCCCCACTGTGTTGGTCTTTTTACTAATGGTGCAAAAGCATCAGTAGATAAAACTCTTGATAGTTTTGCAATAGTCACTTGTAGTTGTATTTCTCACTTGTAAAAGAAACCTTTAATAAGCCAGTAAATTGATAATTTTAATGCATGTCCACCCTTGGGTATTCATCTTTTTAATAATCTTGTGACCAAATGGGAGGTGTGCAAAAAGAACTTAGACTACATATAGATTTTCTCAGGGGAAAAAGGGGGAAAAAAACTCACACACCATGTTTTAAATTCAACCTGAGTTTTGCTTTACCACTGGGCATGGAATAAATCAGCTCAGAGCTCAGCCATATCCTGTCCAACTCTGTGACCCCATGGACTGGAGCCCACCAGACTCCTCTGTCCATGGAATTTTGCAGGAAAGAATACTGGAGTGAGTTGCCTACTCCAGTGGGTTCCTGACTTGAGGATCAAACCCACATCTCCTGCATTGACAGGCAAGTCCTTTACCACTGTACCATCTAGGAAGCCCATGGAATAAATAGTCAAAGATATAAGAATATATATATAATATAATATATATTATATATGAATATATATATACATATTCTGGCTGTCCTCTCTGTTCCTAGGCTTTCCCTGCTCTTTCCTGACTTACATCCTTTGCTGGATTTATTCCCTAGATCCTGATGCTAACTAACATACAAGCATACAAGGATTCCCCACAGCCCAGGAATCCTATCTAAACTTCTCTGTCTGACTTCAAGTCTCTTTCTTACTTAGCTCTTCTTACCCTGTGTTCTTCCCATCAGTCCTCAGTCGCCCCGGGCCATCACACACCTCACTCTGGCTCCTGAAACAATGCTCAGTCCTGCTTCTAGGTCTCTGTCCATGGCCCACCCACACCTGGGCTGCCTCGTAGTCTCTCCTATGCACCCTCAAGCCTGCTCTAAACACTAAGACAGGTGTTGGAAACTAATTTTTTTTTTGATAGTGATTAAAAATAGCCAGCATTTAAAAATTGAGTTTAGGAACTTCCCTGGTGGTACAGTGGATGAGATTCTGCCTGACAGTCAAGGGACATGGGTCCATTCCTGGTTCAGGAAGATCTGACATGCCATGGAGTAACTGGGTCCTGGCGTCATGACTACTGAACCCTGCATGCCTAGAGCCTGTGCTCTGCAACCAAAAGCCACCCCACTCACTGCAGCTAGAGAAAGCCCACTTGCAGCGACAAAGACCTAGAGCAGCCAAAAATAATAAATAACATTTCTAAAAATTGAGTTTAGCTAAAAAATCCAGATTTCCATCATCTCTTGGAAGAGTGGGAGATTTGGCTACACTGGTTTTAACTTCCTGTATGACAGCTATTGATGGGAGCTGAGAAATGGCTGGTTTCTTAAAAAGAGGACCGCATTGTCTGTGGACCACAGCCCTCATCACCCTGATGTGTGTGTAAACAGCAGCCCTGGTTTACCCATGTACTTTATCCACCTAGCTTCTTATTTATTTCAGTACTGAACCTCACTGAAGCCATAAGACCTAATTTGCATTCATGAAATTAAAAGATGCTTACTCCTTGGAAGGAAAGTTATGACCAACCTAGACAGCATATTCAAAAGCAGAGATATTACTTTGCCAACAAAGGTCCGTCTAGTCAAGGCTATGGTTTTTCCATTGGTCATGTATGGATGTGAGAGTTGAACTGTGAAGAAAGCTGAGCACTGACGAATTGATGCTTTTGAACTGTGGTGTTGGAGAAGACTCTTGAGAGTCCCTTGGACTGCAAAGAGATCCAACCAGTCCTGAGTGTTCATTGGAAGGACTGATGTTGAAGCTGAAACTCCAATACTTTGGCCACCTGATGCGAAGAGCTGACTCATTTGAAAACACCCTGATGCTGGAAGAGATTGAGGGCAGGAGGAGTAGGGGACAACAGAAGATGAGATGGTTGGATGGCATCACTGACTCAATGCACATGGGTTTGAGTGGACTCCGGGAGTTGGTGATGAACAGGGAGCCCTGGCGTATTGCAGTTCATGGGGTCGCAAAGAGTCGGACACAACTGAGCAACTGAACCAAACTAAGGGTTCACAACTGGCCTCCAAACAACCCTCTCTATACCTGGCCCCAATCACTCCACTAGGAATTTTCCCACAGGAGTGAAGCCAAATCAGATGACCTCTAATGTCTTTTCCAGTGCAACTCAATATGGTGCTGTGAACATCTCACCGGCTCACTTTCTCCTTATCACATCGCATAACAGGGCTGAGCATGGGCTTGTTAGCTGGAAACGGCTAGGCTACACAGGGAAGAGCCAGGAGCTAGTCAGTGAACTAAAAAGATTGGGGAAGATGTTACTGTGATGCAGATGGAGCTCTAAGCTATAAGAGGAAGTTAGATTAATGAGAAAACTCCAGAGAGCATTGATAAATTCATGGGAAAGTTCAGTATGGGGTAGAGGAGTACCCACAGTGTGTGATGCATGGCAGCGAAGATGATTCAGAGATGGGACAAGTATTGCAGGTATGTATCAAAAAAAAAAAAAAG
>SJYC01071158.1:0-29001 GCA_006408675.1 Madoqua kirkii | reverse complement strand
TACATATTCTGGCTGTCCTCTCTGTTCCTAGGCTTTCCCTGCTCTTTCCTGACTTACATCCTTTGCTGGATTTATTCCCTAGATCCTGATGCTAACTAACATACAAGCATACAAGGATTCCCCACAGCCCAGGAATCCTATCTAAACTTCTCTGTCTGACTTCAAGTCTCTTTCTTACTTAGCTCTTCTTACCCTGTGTTCTTCCCATCAGTCCTCAGTCGCCCCGGGCCATCACACACCTCACTCTGGCTCCTGAAACAATGCTCAGTCCTGCTTCTAGGTCTCTGTCCATGGCCCACCCACACCTGGGCTGCCTCGTAGTCTCTCCTATGCACCCTCAAGACCTGCTCTAAACACTAAGACAGGTGTTGGAAACTAATTTTTTTTTTGATAGTGATTAAAAATAGCCAGCATTTAAAAATTGAGTTTAGGAACTTCCCTGGTGGTACAGTGGATGAGATTCTGCCTGACAGTCAAGGGACATGGGTCCATTCCTGGTTCAGGAAGATCTGACATGCCATGGAGTAACTGGGTCCTGGCGTCATGACTACTGAACCCTGCATGCCTAGAGCCTGTGCTCTGCAACCAAAAGCCACCCCACTCACTGCAGCTAGAGAAAGCCCACTTGCAGCGACAAAGACCTAGAGCAGCCAAAAATAATAAATAACATTTCTAAAAATTGAGTTTAGCTAAAAAATCCAGATTTCCATCATCTCTTGGAAGAGTGGGAGATTTGGCTACACTGGTTTTAACTTCCTGTATGACAGCTATTGATGGGAGCTGAGAAATGGCTGGTTTCTTAAAAAGAGGACCGCATTGTCTGTGGACCACAGCCCTCATCACCCTGATGTGTGTGTAAACAGCAGCCCTGGTTTACCCATGTACTTTATCCACCTAGCTTCTTATTTATTTCAGTACTGAACCTCACTGAAGCCATAAGACCTAATTTGCATTCATGAAATTAAAAGATGCTTACTCCTTGGAAGGAAAGTTATGACCAACCTAGACAGCATATTCAAAAGCAGAGATATTACTTTGCCAACAAAGGTCCGTCTAGTCAAGGCTATGGTTTTTCCATTGGTCATGTATGGATGTGAGAGTTGAACTGTGAAGAAAGCTGAGCACTGACGAATTGATGCTTTTGAACTGTGGTGTTGGAGAAGACTCTTGAGAGTCCCTTGGACTGCAAAGAGATCCAACCAGTCCTGAGTGTTCATTGGAAGGACTGATGTTGAAGCTGAAACTCCAATACTTTGGCCACCTGATGCGAAGAGCTGACTCATTTGAAAACACCCTGATGCTGGAAGAGATTGAGGGCAGGAGGAGTAGGGGACAACAGAAGATGAGATGGTTGGATGGCATCACTGACTCAATGCACATGGGTTTGAGTGGACTCCGGGAGTTGGTGATGAACAGGGAGCCCTGGCGTATTGCAGTTCATGGGGTCGCAAAGAGTCGGACACAACTGAGCAACTGAACCAAACTAAGGGTTCACAACTGGCCTCCAAACAACCCTCTCTATACCTGGCCCCAATCACTCCACTAGGAATTTTCCCACAGGAGTGAAGCCAAATCAGATGACCTCTAATGTCTTTTCCAGTGCAACTCAATATGGTGCTGTGAACATCTCACCGGCTCACTTTCTCCTTATCACATCGCATAACAGGGCTGAGCATGGGCTTGTTAGCTGGAAACGGCTAGGCTACACAGGGAAGAGCCAGGAGCTAGTCAGTGAACTAAAAAGATTGGGGAAGATGTTACTGTGATGCAGATGGAGCTCTAAGCTATAAGAGGAAGTTAGATTAATGAGAAAACTCCAGAGAGCATTGATAAATTCATGGGAAAGTTCAGTATGGGGTAGAGGAGTACCCACAGTGTGTGATGCATGGCAGCGAAGATGATTCAGAGATGGGACAAGTATTGCAGGTATGTATCAAAAAAAAAAAAAAGTAGGATAAGGAGAAGGGAGAGTTAGGGAGTTTGAGATCGAAATATGTGATCAAAATATACACGCTGCTATATTTAAAATGGATAACCAACAAGGACTGACTATATACAACAGGGAACCCTGCTCAACGTTATGTGGCAGCCTGGATGGGAGGGGAGTTTGGGGGAGAATGGATACATGGATATGTATGACTGAGTCTGTCTGCTGTTCACCTGAAACTACCACCACATTGTTAATCAGCTATGAAAGTGAAAGACTCCAATATAAAATACATAAAGTTAAAAAAACAAGTAGACTTACAGGGATGCATGCACACAGCCAAAGTTCAGGTATAACAATCTCATCCTTGGAGAGTAAACGAGATAGATAAGAGTAAAGTAGGTCTTCGCTGGACTGACAGCACCAAGAAGGTTATCATGACAGAAATCTAGATAGAAAGACCAAGCCAGACCCCCATTTGTTAAAGTTTCCTGTACACCAATGCCTGTGCTAAGCAATGTAAAAAAGCTACTACTATCCCCATTTAAAAGATGAGAAGACAAAGTTCCAAAGGCATTAAGCAGCAAATTAGTATTGAATCCAGCAATTGAACCAGATCTTATTCCTATACTGTTTTCTGTAACTTCTCTGAACTGGCTCTGAGAATTTTAGTGGGATTTGGACTTGAGGATTCAGCTCTGAGACAGAAATCTAATGGTTGGAGAGAAGACACATGCTCTTTTAGCCACTCAACGGTCATTAACCTCAGACTCCCACTTTCAGTCCATGTGATTGAAGGAGAATTCCATTATCAACTCCAGAAGGTAGAACATATGAACCAGTCTACGGAAGTTCGGTCTCCTGGCCACAGGATGATTTGTTCAAGGATGAATGTGTGATGTGAACCAATCCAAACAGAGATGAATCTCAAGAATTTTATAGAATTTTGAGAGAAGGGGAAAAATGGCCCCTTTTTTTCCCATGGGACCTGAATCTTGACAGAATTTGAGACTTAAGCCGCTGCTTCCATCTTGTCACCATAAAATCAGAATTGATCAGAGAATAAAGGCAGCACACACAGAGATCTGAGCCCTGAGATGGAAGAAGAAAGAGAAACTGAGAAACGGTTTTGATGACATTGTTTGAGGCTGAGATCAAACTGCACTTGAAACAAGAATGACTCTTATAGTCTTCATATTTCTGAGCCAACAAACTCCTAGTTGCTTAGAACAACGTGGTCAGATTTTCTGCCACTTACAATAAAAAAGTCCTACCCAAAATCTGGGTATGAAGTGAAGTTAAAAGGATGTCAAGCTCCCAGTGATCTGGCCAGGAAGTCTTAAATCCACCACCCCCTCTCTGATCATAAGAGTTCCCAGCTGCTGGTGTGCAGCCAAGATGGAGGGCGGAGGTCAAGGAGAGCTTGAAGAAGGAAGAGCGGTGTGGAGACCTGGAACTCAGTGAGTGTGGGTATTCTCTACCATGGACTGGGTGTGCACGCTGAGTCAGGGCCACACCACATGGCTCAGCAATGAAGTACATACTGTGCAATGAACCGCCTCTTATTAGAGAGAGACAGTGCCGAATCTGCAGTCAAGCTCAGCCAATTTATTAGTGTTTTTTGACATGGCAAGTAGGCATCTGGCTAAAGGAGTCTGTGGAAATGATTTAATTAGACCCCAAAAGGAGAAAGACGAAGCCTTTGGCAAATTCCCACATAGAAAGCATGAAGTACATACTGTGCAATGAACCGCCTCTTATTAGAGAGAGACAGTGCCGAATCTGCAGTCAAGCTCAGCCAATTTATTAGTGTTTTTTGACATGGCAAGTAGGCATCTGGCTAAAGGAGTCTGTGGAAATGATTTAATTAGACCCCAAAAGGAGAAAGACGAAAGCCTTTGGCAAATTCCCACATAGAAAGCTGTTCAAAACAGTGCATCACCACGAGACGGGTGTGTGTGTGTGTGTGTGTGTGTGTGTGTGCCTTTTGCCATGAATGGAGAATGTGCTCAGAAAATAAGAACAGAGGAGAAAACAGGCGCTTGAAAGGATGGGGACATGTAATAAATGGTGCTCCTCAAGAATCAATGATAGCACTTGTGTTATTGAACATCTTTATGAAACATCAAGGATTCGTTGTAGAGTAGAAAACACCATTACATGACTACTAGAGAATTCTTCCAGTTAGCGAGGGGCCAAAGGGAAGGAAGAAAGAATCCCAATGGAATTCTCAGACACGCAGTAATCAATGACGGATCAGCTCGTTATAAATCCAATCTGATCAGTTGCAGGGGGTTTTTGAATCTACTCTGCTCTTACGGACTTTTCTAGACCAAAGAGAATTAGAAATTGCCTCCTTGTTTCCAATACAGTATCTGCTAGAAGGCTGAACACATAGCAGGTGCTTAATCAATATGTGTCAGTTGTTATACCAGATCTCAGATAACAAATATGCCATTACCCTGTGCATCTTCCACCTTGTGGCTAATTAGAGAACCACGTTGAGAAAGAGTCTCAGTGCCTGTCATGGCCAAGTGTCAGTGTTATGATTGATTAGCAATGTCTGCTATGAAGGGGAAAAAAGCAGAGGGCAGTGCAAATATGTGAGTGTCTGAAGACTGTACAACTGAGCAATCTGAGAGCAGGAAGCAAGGTACTCAGGTGAGAATGAATTTCAATGACTCAGTGACCACCAGGAAACTCTCAGAACAAGCATGGAAGATACCAGCTGTTGCGGAGCAGAAGTGGGGTCTACTCGGGTGGAAAAGTTTCCAATTACTGTGTCATTGGGCTTCCCAGGTGGCTCAGTGGTAAAGAGTCTGCCTGACAAGCAGGAGACCCAATTTGATCTCTGGGTCAGGAAGATCTGGAGAAGGAAGTGTATTCCAGTATTCCAGAAAGGAAATAGATTCCAGTATCTTGCCTGGAAAATCCCATGGACAGAGGAGCCTGGTGGGCTACAGTCCATGGGGTCGTAGAGTCAGACACAACTGAGCGAATAAACAACAACGTTGTGTCATTGGTGTCTACCCCAGGTGACCAGCCACAGCCCCTGCCGAGACTCCAATAGGAGAGCATAGGTCAAATTCAGGCTCACAGTACCTCGTACAGAGTTTGAATAGTCATTCAGTCTTTCCATGGAGGGCAGGATGGGGTTTCTCTACATTGGCCATAAGGAAAACCCTATTGCACAGACTCAGGGCTCAGACAACAGTCAACACAATCACAAGTAAAAGAACAAGGATAACAGTAGAGCTTTGTGTTTTATGGATTTCAGAATGCAATATGTTCACTTGTCTCTTATTGTTTAGTCGCTAAATCATGTCTGACTCTTTGAGGACCCCATGGACTGTAGCCCTCCAGGCTCCTCTGTCCATGGGCTTTCCCAGGTAAGAATACTGGAGTGGGTTGCCATTTCCTTCTCCAGGGGATCTTCCCAACCCAGGGAATGAGCCCAAGTCTCCTGCACTTGCAAGTGGATTCTTTACCACTGAGCCCCAGGGAAGCCCTCACCGTCCCAGACTAACTCATTTAATCCTATCAGGAAGGTGTCATCACTATCATCACCATCTTTGCAGCTGAGGCCTGGAGTATTTATGTGCTCTGCCTGCCTCACACAGAGAAGAACAGAGCTGGGAGCCTATCCTAGAGTGAGGCATGTTCGTGAATCTATAAATGAATGAAGGAATTGGTTAATGAAGCCAGCCTTTCTGACCTATGTTTAGCACCTTGTCTATTTTTCCAACATTGGTACCTAAAGGATCCTCTCCAGTTCACTGTTAAGATAATGATTTGTAAAAACAGTTCTGCCTCTTTGGCCTGGTAGTTTTCTGTAAGAAAGCCAGATCTCACATCTTGCAGATAGTATTTAAGAAAAAGAGAAAGAGGGGAGAAAAGAGAGACAGGGAAGAAAGGAAAAGAAATAGCCCAAATACCCCAATATTTATCATCCCAAACCCAGCACTTTGACAAGGCCTTTCACTGCCTTTGGATTATCTAATGCTACCTTTTCACACATTCTGAGGTTCTGGCTGGCTAAGGCTTATTCTTTAAACTAGAGGCTCAGGACAAGCTGATCTGAGGATTTTCCCTGAAAGTCCTGACTTGAAGTCATCGCACTTTCTCCACCTCCCTCCAAAAGGTCTGACCCACGACTTGCTCACTACCTTGCAGGCTGAACCCAGACGATGGATGGGGGTCAAAGGATGCTCCCCTGGCACATGTTCATTTTACCTGTCAGAACACCAAGGTCCAGCTCTACAGTTTTCTACGACCTCCCTCATCCCCCCTCCTTCTCTGAGCCTCAGCTTCTCCACCTGGATCAAAAAGGGGCTGGGTGAGACATTCCATGAGGATGCTTCCAAAGCCAAGATTCTGGAATTATCTGCCTTCATGTGGAAGAAAGCAGAAGCAGACGATGTAAGAGAAGCAATTTCCAGCCCTACCCTCACCCCCCTGATTCTACCTTTGGGAGCAAGAGGGCCAAGCTGAAATGCAGCAATTCTTCAGCGCTGCTCTGAGGCGGAGACGTGATGGACAGGAAAGAATCCTGTAATCACCGAGCAGGAGAGCACGCAACCCATTAAGACCTTTTAGTCAGAGCCGCCACCAAGCTGTCCACCTCCTGCTATGCCCATGAGTGCTGTCACTCCCCGGGTTTGATGGCTGAGGAGCCTGCTCCTGCTGACCCCTTTAGCTGACGTGTGTTGCCACCCCCACACCCCCCGCAAAGCCCACATTTAAGCCGACCAAAAGTTCTGCACGAAGCAACACAATCTAAAAATACTACCATCACTTGGGAGCCGATTTCTTTCCTTTCCTTTGACAAATGGAGAATCTCCAGGGGTTGCTCTGAGCTAATGCCCAGATAACACACCAGCAACCGGCACGTGTGCAGCCCCTAACACGGCCCCTTTCCCCTACAGATGAGGAAACCGGGCTTCAGAAAGGTGTGGTGGTTGAGACTTCCTTGACGGTTCAATGGTTAAGACATCCCCTTTCAATACAGGGGCTTCCCTGGTGGCTCAGAGGGTAAAGAATTTGCCTGCATACGTTGCTTTGTATATTTTTGAGATTAGTTGTTTGTCAGTTGCTTCATTTGCTATTGTTTTCTCCCATTCAGAAGGCTGTCTTTTCACCTTACTTATAGTTTGCTTTTGTTGTGCAGAAGCTTTTAATTTTAATTAGATCCCATTTGTTTATTTTTGCTTTTATTTCCAGTATTCTGGGAGGTGGATCATAGAGGATCCTGCTGTGATTTATGTCGGAGAGTGTTTTGCCTATGTTCTCCTCTAGGAGTTTTATAGTTTCCGGTCTTACGTTTAGATCTTTAATCCAGATGCTTGGGGATGATCCAGAGAGATGATATGGGGTGGGAGGTGGGAGGGGGATTCAGGATTGGGAGCTCGTATACACCCGTGGCGGATTCATGTCAATGTATGGCAAAACCAATACAGTATTGTAAAGTAAAATAAAGTAAAAAAAAAAAAAAAAAAGAATCTGCCTGCATTGCAGGAGACTCGGGTTTAGTCCTTAGGTCAGGAAGATCCCCTGGAGAAGGGAATGGCAACCCACTCCAGTAATCTTGCCTGGAGAATTCTATGGACAGAGGAGCCTGGTGGACTACAGTTTATGGGATCACAAAGAATCGGATATGACTGAGCAATTAACACTTTCACTTTAATGTATGGGGTGTGGGTTTGATCCCTGGTGGGGAGTTAAAAATCCCACCTGCCTCGTGACCAAAAAGCCAAAAGGTGAAAAAGCAGTAACACTGTAACAAATTTAATAAAGACTGTAAACATGGGTTACATTAAAAAAAAAATCTTAATTTTTTTTAATTTGAAAAAAAAAGAAAAGTGTGATAGTTTCCTAGAAATCACACAGCCAAATTATACAGCTCAGAGAATCTCTATAATTCAAGCTCTAATAGGGCCATTTTCCAGCCATGACATGTGTGACTCCCACTTTTCATGGTACAGTTTTCTCCTCCATCAGGACCTGATTGAATGACCCCCTTCTCAGGAAGGACTTCTCAGATTGCCATCCCTCTGTAGTTTAACCCTCTCTCATACTTTCTGGGCAGGACTGTGCCCTCTACATTGGACCCCCTCTGAGATGTCCCCCTCCTCTCCTCTGAGACACCTCATGATACGATGGAGACCTTGCTTGTTTCTAGGCTTTGGCATCTCTCCTCTTGACACAGACAGACTGAGATGCATTACTTGACCTTCATGAGCCTTGGTTTTCCCATCTGTTAAATGGGGATAATATCAACTTCACAAGATCATCTTCAAGGTTAAATATGACAACATACTGGGAACAACTCAATAAAATACATTTAATGCTAAGTGTAAATAGGAACACATCTTAAAATATGAATCATGAACTTGACCTCTGTGAGTACAGGCATGCTGAGAACCCTCTTACACTGTTGGTGGGAATGCAAACTAGTGCAGCCACTATGGAGAACAGTGTGGAGATTCCTTAAAAAATTGCAAACAGAACTGCCTTATGACCCAGCAATGCCACTGCTGGGCATACACATTGAAGAAACCAGAATTGAAAGAGAAACCTGTACGCCGATGTTCATCGCAGCATCGTTTATAATAGCCAGGACACGGAAACAACCTAGATGCCCATCAGCAGATGAATGGATAAGAAAGCTGTGGTACATATACACAATGGAGTATTACTCAGCCATTAAAAAGAATACATTTGAATCAGTTCTAATGAGGTGGATGAAACTGGAGCCTATTATACAGAGTGAAGCAAGTCAGAAAGAAAAACACCAATACAGTATGCTGTTACTGCTGCTGCTGCTGCTGTTAAGTCGCTTCAGTCATGTCTGACTCTGTGCGATCCCTTAGACAGCAGCCCACTAGGCTCCTCTGTCCCCAGGATTCTCCAGGCAAGAACACTGGAGTGGGTTGCCATTTCCTTTTCCAGTGCATGAAAGTAAAAAGTGAAAGTGAAGTCGCTCAGTTGTGTCCGACTCTTGGAGACCCCATGGATTGTAGGCAGGCTCCTCTGTCCATGGGATTCTCCAGGCAAGTGTACTGGAGCGCGGTGCCATTGCCTTCTCTGCCTAACACATATATATGGAATTTAGAAAGACGGTAATGATAACTCTCTATGTGAGACAGCAAAAGAGACACAGATGTATAGAATGGACTTTTGGATTCTGTGGGAGAGGGACAGGGTAGGGTGATTTGGGAGAATGGCATTGAAACATGTATACCATCAGGTAAGAAATGAATCACCAGTCTATGTTCAATACAGGATGCTTGGGGCTGGTGCATGGGGACGATATGGGATGGGAGGTGGGAGGGGGTTCAGGATTGGGAACTCATGTACACACATGGCTGATTCATGTCAATGTATGGCAAAAACAGTACAGTTTTGTAAAGCAAAATAAAGTAAAAATAAAAGTTAAAACAAACAAAAAAGAGAATGCCAAGTTGATAAGCTGATCTTTGTTATCATGAAAGTTAAGAAAAAGCAATCAATCAATAAACACCTGTATCACAGCTCATTATTGGGTGAAATACAAGGATATCCATTTGTGATTTTTTTAGGGCACTGGGTGCAGGGCATTGGCAGAAACTCAGTTTAGTGAATAAGGGAAGAGCCTTGAGCTTCCAAGAGTAGAAACATGTGGATAAAGAACATGCTGTTTTGTTGCCCTGAGATGGATGTTGGAGCATCTCACAGACTTGATCTTCTCACTATGCATTCATGGAACCCAAGACTGCATTCTCTGTCCTCAGCTAAGGCTCCTTCTGGAGACTTTGGATTCTGATGGGGTCTTCGCCTCTAAAATAATTACCTGGTGCTGATCCACTTTGACTCCCATTCTTATCTTTCTATTTCATTTGGGTGGAGATGGTGACCCTCCTTGTGGCTCAGTGGTAAAGAATTTGCTTGCCAAGCAGGAGATGTGAGTTTGACTCCTGGGTTGGGAAGATCCCCTGAAGAAGGAAATGGAAACCCACTCCAGTATTCTTACATGGGAATCCCATGGACAGAGGAGCCTGGCAGGCTACAGTTCATGGGCTCACAAAGAGTCAGACATGACTTAGCAACAAAACAATAAGCCATTCTTTTTACATGACCCCTTGCCTCTCACTAGCTCTCAAAAATTTCCCGCTTGGCTCATTGGCTTCAGTGCTGACCATTCAACTGCCCAGCTTTCCTGGCCCCTTAATAGAAATTGACGCAGATTTGTGGAAGAGAGGCATTTAGCCCTTGTAATGGTAGGTAACCTGAGTCCACTTTCCACGCTTGAAATGGGCAAGAGTTACCATCCTTCTGAGAAGTAAGAGATCTTGATGAATATTCTTCTCTTTCTCCCTCTCTCTCAATGGTGAGGACACATTAAGATGTAAATCTATTCTGTCCGGTAAGGTATTGTGTTTACACCCTTAGGAGATATTTATTAACTGTCCAGTGAGCCTGAACCAGGAGATAGACAAGTCAGGCTTTTTAGAACTCTGGGCCCAAACCGTAATGCTTCTTGTCTATATGAATCAAATCAATCAGATGTTTAGCATGTAACTTCTTTCTGTGCATATTCAACTGTCGTGAATTACAACATATTAGGATGGCATTCAATTTAAGGACACCGAAGAGGAAAGAAATAGAGTCTCCATATGCACCCTCACCAAATGGCTCTACAAAGTAGAAGATGTTTAGTAAAGGGACAGTGACAACTCAGAGGATTTTCTTATATGGGAAGTTTTTCTTCAAATTCTTAAGTTTTGGGGTATATTTACAGCCTTATTTCCAACCCCTAGAACTTAGGTAACCCCTAGAACACAGGTCACTTCTAGAACTTGGATAATCCCAGAAATGTAGGTAACCCCTAGAACTTAGGCAACCCTTGGAACTTAGGTGACCCCTGGAGCTAGGCTGTTGCCATTGATCTTCAGTTAAGGCTGAGACTTCCCTGACAGTCCCTGGACCACCCAAATCATCACACTCCCCAGCCCCCATCACCATGACCCAAGGACAGTGCCCAAGTTTTTCCTAAATCACATCATCACTGGTCCCATGCCTGCTATGATACTTTACATTGGTCACCTCCTCTCCCATCATAACTGGGAGCTGAGTTTCAGAGAAGGTAAATAACCTATCTGAAGCCACACAGTTTCTCAATGCCAGAGCTGAAAGTTGGGGCTGGGCCAGTCCCACTTCAAATCTTCTTGGATCTCAAAAAGCTGGGAGCCCCATCCCTCTTATTAGTGATTCACCTTAAAGGATAATCTTGAATGATTCAAAAGACCAGCTCATCAATTTAAGAAAGGATAACAGAGATGTAGCAAAACCAAGCTGAGTGACTCTGAATTCAGCCTCAGGAACAAAATAGAACAATGCAATCTAATCTTCATCAAGTCCTTAGAGAACCTCTAGTCCAGGGGTTGGGAATGCATATGACTTCAGGGGTCAGCTATGAGATATTAGGGAGCCCAGATTCTCTGCTGAGTGGGCGAACAAACACCTTTCTGTGGTCAAAGATACAGCCTTCATAAATATTTGCTTCTCTTGCCCTGCACACACAGCAGAATTGCATGTCTTCACCTACTCATCCTCCCTCAGATATGATTGCTTTGACTAATAAAGTGTGGGAAGAAGTGGCATATGTCGTATAATATCCAGGGAATCTCCTGACACACTGCCCTTTGCTGGATTTTGTGGTAGCAGATATCTATGTTTCTAAGATGTCACCATCAGCTTCCATCCCTGAACCGCATTTCGGGCATACACCCGAGTTGATGCGTGACAGACATACTTTCTAAATGAGGAATAAACACTCTGAATTATTTATATTTCTGTTGTGATTGTTACTACAACAGAGCCTAATCTATATTGTTATAGTTGCCCAAACATCCACAGTAAATGCTAATAATAACATAAGAAAAAAATATATTATATATTGGGAAAAACATGTATACATGTAAGATTCTGATTTTCAAGTCTCTAGGCAAGTAAATTGGGTCCAGAGAGGTCCATACCTGACCCCAGTGCTGCATAGGAATACGCATAGCAGTCTCTAATCAGATCTTCTCATCCTTATTGATTAGGACCACACTCTCTAAGTCCAATTTGGGTCTTTCCGGGAAAGAATAACCCATGTTCTCTTTTGTCATTGTTGTTCAGTCACCTTGTCAAGTCCAACTCTTTGCGACCGCATGGACTGCAGCACACCAGGCTTCCCTGTCCGTCATCATCTCCCAGAGTTTGTTCAAATTCACGTCCATGGAGTCAGAGATGCCATCCAACCATTTCATCCTCTGCTGCTCTCTTCCTCATTTGCCTTCAGTCTTCCCAGGGATGTATCTGGTCAACCTTTCCCAGACCCTTTCTCAGGGTCTTTTCCAATGAGCCAGCTCTTTGCATAAGGTGGCCAAACTACTGGAGCTTCAGCTTCAGCAACAATCCTCCCAGTGAATATTCAAGGTTGATTTCCTTTAGGACTGACATATTTCCTTACATCATCACAAAGTCTGCTTCTTTCAAGATGCTGCTATTTACATCTTCTGGAAGCAGATATATTTATTGTCCTCTACATGATATTTCTATGACTTGGGAGGTTCATGCTGGATGATAAAGCAACAAGTGTTAACATTCATTAGTTGATCTCAGTGCTGTGATGAACACTGAAAATGACTTATCTCACTTAAACTTCCTAAATGAGAAACCTCAAACTTCCACCTGCTCTTACAGACCATCGCAGAAAGATGAGTCTGTCCACTTAGGTGAGAAAGTGGGTTTTTGAGGGGTGTGTCTTATGTTGCCATGATACATGTAGATGGCAGACCTGGAAGGACGCCAAGAGAGTATCATTCACAGATGGGGAAAATAAAGCCCATAGAGGGAAAAGGGCTTGCCCAAGGTAACACAGCAAACTAGTGGCTTAGGACTTGAGCCTAGGAATCCAGTCCTGTGGTCTGTTTCACTTTCTCCAACAAACCTCACAGAATCATCTGAAGGCAGCTAACAACGTGTGTTATATAAGATGAAGAGAGTTCAAGAAGGTAGACAGAGCATATTTTTAGTAAATCAGAAGTCCTAGCCTCAATCAAATCATCTGCAGAGGTAAAGGTCCCTACAAGGAAGAGAAGCAGCACAAAGAAGGACACAGAAATATCATCTGGTTTCAGGGTTCAGGAAACGTTAGAAGTAGCAGGGACCGCCGCAAAGTGCAAGTCACATGGTCTTCACAGCTGCACACTCCAGCTGCCGTCACCATAGAGCACACAGCTAGTGTCACATCTTTTGAGTTTTTTCAGAATAAGTCACAATTCTGGGTCTTGTGTGTGTGTGTGTGTGTGTGTGTGTGTGTGTGTGTGTGTGTTTTAATATACACCGTCGCCTGACTTTTAAATGTTAACCCTCCCCACCAAGAGAACATTGTGCAAAACAGATAGAAAACTTTGGCAACATTTGGAAAGCAGGAGTCTGGGTGAGCAAGCTCAAGGCAATGGGAAGAGGGAGAGGCAGAGGACAGGGTATTCCTGTCCCACTGGCTCACAGCTCCTTGTCAGCACGTGGAAGGTCTCTCTACCTTGGCCTACAAAGCTGGGCACAATCTGCTCCCAGCTATCTCCTCTCTGAATGCATCTCCCCCAGTCTCCCCATTGCTCACTCAGGCCCAGTCCCAGTGGGCCTTTTCACTATCCCTCAAACACAACAAACTCATCCCCACCCGGCACTGTGATAGCTCAGTGTGTGTTCTTCCCCCACATTCATATGTAGAAGCCACAACCCCTCATGCGATGGCACTTGGACACGGGACCTTTATTTGGTTTAGATGAGGTCATGAGGGTGGTGCCCCAGGAGGGAATTTGTGCCCTTAGTAGAAGAAGAAGATACACAGAGCCTCCAATCTCCAATGAGAAGGCGGCTGGCTGTCTGCAAGCTCAGAAGAGAGTCTTGCCCAGGAATCAAACTGGCCAACATATTGATCTTGGACTTCCAGCCCCCAAAACTGTAAGAAGTAAATGTTGTTTAAGCCACCTTGTCTGTGTTTTTGTTGTTGTTGTTGCAGCAGTCCAAGAAGAGTAATACAGGCACCTTTGTGCTTGCTGCTTTCTCCGCCTGAACTCTCACTGGGCAGATTCCACAGAGTGCATTCCTTTATCCTATTCATATCTCAGAATAAATCCTGCCTTTATAGGGAGGCCTCCACTGGACTTCCGCTTGAATGAGACTTCCTTGTTGTCACTCCCCATCACCTTGACCCTTCCCTGAACTTATTTTACAAGCTCCTTTACTTGACATTATTTCTGGTTTTTGGTTGTTTTTTTTTTCTCATCTGTCTACCCCAGCAACTACGTAAATACGTTGAAGGTGAAGCATGGCACAGCTTTTCCATTTCAGCATCTGCAGTGCTGAGACCAGCATCAATGGGTATCTCATTTATATCTGTTTAAGTAAAGAGGAAGAGAAGAAAGCAAAGAAGAAAGGATGGGAACGAGATGAGAGAAAGGAAGAGAAAACAGATAACAGAAAGAGAGGGGTAGGAAAAAAAAAAGAGGCTACAGAAAGAAATCTGTCCACTGCAATCTGAGTGATCCTGGACATGTCATTTCATATTTTTAAGCCTCAGTGTCCTCCTAGATAAATAAATAAATGCAAGAATACTGAATTAAAAGAAATACCCCAGGAGAAAGATACGAATAGATTTACTTGCCTGGGAAGGTAGATAAGATTTTGTGAAATGATGTTCACCCTCATCAGGAAAGCCTGTGGGAAGACAGCTGTGTTACCTGCGTGGAGGGGGCCTAGGCAACCTACACAAGGCTCCTGCGCTTGTCAGTCTCTGCCTGAGGTTTGCCGGGTAATTAAAGGTACAGTAGGCAGGTGTCATTAACTTGTTAACCTGAAGTTTTCTCCCATCCCCGCCCCACTGGAAGTGAGCTTGCAAATGGGTTCTCGTGAACCCGGTCTGACTTAGATGATTTCCTTTCAATTATTCTCCCCAGAGCTCTGCATATTTGTTGGGCTCATTATTAAAATTCAGGGGCTGCGTTGTATTAATCTGCAATACCTTTTTAGGTGAACACACTAAGGATGCCAGACTCCTTAAAAGTAACTGTTATCCAAAGGAGATCCAGGACCTCAAACTGCAAGGTCCCCTCCGTCCCAGCTCCCTGCTGCAGAGAGGATCCCCCCTCCCCGACATTTCCAGCTCAATTGTCCAAGTCGGGCAATTAGGTCTTCTGAGAAGCTGGATCTTTTGCAGGCTTCTGAGTGAGGGCTGGAAAGGCAAGGATTCTCCTAACGGCGCATTGGAAATACAGAATGCAAGGCTCATGGTAAGAACGCTGACAGTGTACTTTCCCACAATTTGCAGAATGTGTTGGTACCTCTTGTCTCATGTATCACCAGGGTGGATATATGGGGTAGGGCTCGCCTCTTTCCACATGGAGGGGAAGAGAATGCTCAAAGGCTCAAAGAGTTCAAATCACTTAACCAAGGGAGCCTGGTGAGGAAGAGGGGCTGTAGGCAGTCACAGGCAATTCTCTGACCTCTTAGCTGGGACCCTGTCTGTTTTAATTTCTGATGTAACCATAGCATCTTGCACAGGGGAAATGACTCAATAATTTTTTTGGAGTATAATTGCTTTACAATGTTGTGTTAGTTTCTTCTGTACAATAAAGTGAATCAGCCATACACAAGCACATATATATATATCCCTTCCCCTCCACTCCCCTCCCACCCCTCTAGGTTACCACAGAGCACCAAGGAGCTTCCTGTGCTTTATGGTGGGTTACCATAGCTATCTGTCCTACACGTGGTAGTGTATAGATGTCAATCCCAATCTTCAAATCATCCCACCCTCTCCTTCCCTCCTTGTGTCCAGAAGTCCATTCTCTACAGCTGTGTCTCTATTCCTGCTCTGCAAATAGGTTCATCAGTACCATTTTCTAGATTCCATATATATGTGTTAATATGATATTTGTTTTTCTCTTTCTGACTTACTTCTCTGTATGACAAGGCTCTAGGTCGATTCAAAAATGACCCTATTTCATTTCTTTTAAAGGAAAGGAAAGTCGCTCAGCCATGTCCAACTCTTTGTGATCCCATGGACTGTAGCCCTACCAGGCTCCTCCATCCATGGGATTTTCCAGGCAAGAATACTGGAGTGGGTTGCCATTGCCTTCTCCAGGAGATCTTCCCGACCCAGGGATTGAACCCAGGTCTCCCACACCGTAGGGAGATGCTTTACTGTCTGAGCACCAGGGTTCCTTTTAGTTGCTGAGTAATATTTCATTGTAGAGTATTCCAGGTGGCAGTGGTAAAGAATCTGCCTGTCAATGCAGGAGACGCAAGACATAGGTTTGATCCCTGGGTTGGGAAGGTTCCCTGGAGTCAGAAATGGCAACACACTCCAGCATTCTTGCCTAGAGAATCCCATGGACAGAGGAGCCTGGTGGGCTGCAGTCCATGGGGTTGCAAAGGGTAGGGCATGACTGAGCATACACGCATACAATACATTTCCATTGAGTCTATGCACCACTTCTTCTTTGTCCATTTATCTGCTGTTGGACATTTAGGTTATTTCCATGTCCTGGCTATTGTACACAGTGCTGCTATGAGTACTGGGGTACCCGTGTCCTTTAGTTGGTAGTTTTCTCAGGGAATATGTCCAGTATTGTGATTACTGGATTGTATGGCACTTCTGTGCTTAGTTTTTAAGGAGGCTCCATACTGTTTTCCACAGTGACTGTGTCCATTTACATTTCCACCAACAGTAACTTGTGTTGATAACCATTTCCAGAAAAACAAGCAGAATTCATGTTATTATGTAATTTAGAGTGTATGGATGTAGTCAGTTCTGTTTATAAAGAGAAAACAAACACAGAGTCAATCTTCCTAATTCATCCTGGTTGATGGGGGTGATTTCAAGGTATGAGAAAACACACCCATGCACGTACACACAGGTGCCCCCTTCAATACATGCTCAGGCATGCACATACACACACATACACCCCCCGACAGGCACACAGGTCCCCCTCCAACAAATATACATACACACACATTCACAACTACATCCTTCCCCAGATGCTTTTCCCAATAGTCATCACCATTCTCCTTCTTCTTTTTCCTTGCCTCAGTGCCACAGCCATATTTCCCAGGATGCAGGCTTTTGCATTCCATTTTCATCACTTTCCTCTGGTTTATAAAAATTAGTCTATTTTTTCCTCAAGATTTTCTTTAAATCCATGCACTTTAAAACAATCTTGGCTGCCTTTAGGTGATAAAGGAAAGTTTTCTATGATTATTGCCAGTGGAAGACCAGAATCATCTGTCACAAATGAAAGGCAAGCATAAAAATTAAAGAAGATGAGGACAAGACAATTCTCAAGTTTGAACTGGATTCCATTATCTTCCAAGGTCCCCAGTCTTCCTCTTGGTTCAATGGAGATATTAGCAAATATCAGAGGGGTGTGAAAGGCATATTAACACCTATGGCAATACTCTTGCTGATAAACTGGAAGAAAAATGAAAAGTGAGTGACTTTCTTTTGGTGGGTTGTGGTTGTTTAGTCGTTCAGTCACATCTGACTCTTTGAGACCCATGGACTATAGCCTGCAAGGCTTCTCTCTCTGTGGGATTTCCCAGGCAAATCTACTGGAGTGGGTTGCCATTTTATTCTAAAGGGGATCTTCCCAACTCAGGGATCAAACTCGCTTCTCCTGCAAGTCTCCCATGTTGCAGGCAGATTCTTCATCATTGAGCCATCAAGGGAGCACCTGTAGTGGGATGCAGTGTTATTTAATGTTGCATCCGAGTACCAATCACAGTGCCACACACCGTCACATTTGTGGATGTGTTCACACACAATCAGGAGTATGGGTTTTATACAGTGAAAAGGTGATCTTGAGGGAGGGAAAGAGACCAGTTGGCAAAAAACTAGATTGACCCTCACCAACTTCCCACTGAGATACTCATGGAAAAACACAACAAATGCAAATTTGCAGACAAAGAAGGCCAAGCCCTTCTGCAGCAACTTCTCAGTCACAGAAACTTAGGGCCCAGGGCCTTGTATCAGCTAAAAGCAGGAACGCTCCCTACCCTGCATGAGAACTATCTCAGGAGATGCCCATGTAGACCCTGTCATTTTATCCCTCGAATCAGTGCATCCCTTGCTGTACCCATTCAGGACTATGATGCTCAGCTGGAGAACTCAGCCATCATGTCACTTCTTTTAAATGGGAAAGGAAATAAGAGACAAGAAAACCAAAGCAGTGGAAAGTGTTTTCCATTTTCTTTCAAGAAAGGAATGAAAAGGAAGCATATCATAGTAGTTAAAAGCACAGACTCCAGAGCCCCCTTCTTCAGCTTTGAATTCTGGCTCAAATACTTAATAACTGTATAGTCTTGGGTAAATTATACTGACTCAGTTTTCTCATCTGTCAAGTGGGGATAAGATTATCAGCCTATAGGGTTACTGTGCAGATTAAATAAATGTAAAAGGTTTTGAAATAGTGCCCAGTACCACCTTACTGTTCATTGGAAGGACTGATGTTGAAGCTGAAACTCCAATACTTTGGCCACATGATGCGAAGAGCTGACTCATTTGAAAAGACCCTGATGCTGGGAAAGACTGAAGGCAGGAGGAGAAGGAGACGACACAGGATGGGAGAGTTGAATGGCATCACCGACTCAATGGACATGAGTTTGGGAGTTGGTGATGGACAGGGAAGCCTGGGATGCTGCAGTCCATGGGGTTGCAAAGAGTTGGACACAACTGAGCAACTGAACTGACTGACTGACCATCCCAGTAAGCAATGTGTACAAGCAGAGACATCATTTTGCCAACAAAGGTCCATATAGTCAATGCTATCGCTTCCTCAGATGACTATCTGAGGCACCAGGGAAGCAATAGCATAAATCTGCCTGACCCAGATTTCATCCCTGGGTCAGGAACATCTCCTGGAGAAGAGAATGGCTACCCACTTCAGTATTCTTGCCTAGAGAATTCAATGCACAGAGAAGCCTGGTGGGCTACAGTCTGAGGGTGGGAGTGGGGTGGGTCTCAAAGAGTCAGACATGACTGAGTGACTAACACTTTCACTTTCATGGCTTTTCCAGTAGTCATGTATGGATGTGAGAGCTGGATCATAAAGCAGTTTGAGGACTGAAGAGTTGATGCTTTTGAATTGCAGTGCTTAAGAACACTCTTGAGGTTCTCTTGGACTGCAAGGAGATCCAACCAGTCGATCCTAAAGGAAATCAGCTCTGAATATTAATTGGAAGGATTGATGCTGAAGCTGAAGCTCCAATACTTTGGCCACCTGTTACAAATAGCCAACTCAATGAAAAAGACCTGATGTTGGGAAAGACTGAAGACAAAAGGAGAAGGGGACAGCAGATGATGAGATCATTAGATAGCATCACAATTCAATGGACATGAATTTGAACAAACTCTGGGAGACAGTGAAGGATAGAGGAGCCTGGCGTACTGCAGTCCACTGGGTTGCAAAGAGTCGGACATGACTTAGCAACTTAACAACGTTTGTTAATAAACTATGCATGTGTGTGTGTGTATGTGTGTGCATACATACTACACAGAAACATTTCTCTGCTTAAAGCATAGATAGAAAATTCCTCCTGAGGCTTAAAAAACCACATTGGCTAAAAGTCTTCCAAGACGTCAGAAATTCAGCTCAGGGTGGTATCACTGAAAGAAGAGAAAATCTAAGAACAACCGGAAGTGCCACGTGGGAAATACAAATGAATGCACACAGCCTAACCTGGGGAAACAACAGGCTTGAAGAAGAACTCTTCTTGTCTTTTCATGAAAAACTATCTTCTAAGTGCTGCCAAAACTTACACAGCAAGAAGCAAAGATGCAGCATTCACACTCATGGACCCCCAGCAGAAAATGCCCATGAAGAAGACATACTCTAGGCAACAAAAGAAAATTTCTGAAAGCAAAAATGTGTTACGTTCTCTTTAAAGTTTCAAAACCACACACTCAATGAAATCAGAAATAAAGCAAAACCTATAAAACAAATAACTGCAATGGAAAGCACTGTTTCAGATAAGCTAGAATGGATGGAAAACAAGAATAACATCAAAGAATTTAAATGTGCATTAGGCGTGGTTAAGCAGCAGGTCATCTTCGGTGGACAAAAATATAATCATTAATGTGAGAGGACCATCGGGATGTCATGAAGGTGCAGAGAAATAGCAAAAGAAGATGAAAACATTGCAAGAGATGGAAAATTCACAGATGAACTTCTTTGTTCCTGAAGAAAAGGGCAAGACACACAAAAGCAACATTCACAGGTTTAGGAGGGCACCGTGGCGAAATGTTAGACAGAAAGCCTGCATTAGCAGAGCTCACCATCCAGCATGGGAAGATCCCGGCAATGGGTTAAAATCCAAGAGGGACAGTCTACACTTTTCATCATTCTGCAGGTTCTCCTGTTCTACTTCTGCACTCAACTAAATCACTATTTTCTGAACTGAATCTCGGGGCAGGGCTGTGTGGACAATGCTTGCAATGCTACTGGCTCTTCTGAGTAAAAACAGTACTCGGTCAAAGAAATTTGGACAAGAATATGCTAAATTAAACTAAAACCACATTCTTTACTGCATAGCTTTAATGCTGAGACGCATTATGAATTTTGAAGACAGTGCAATTTGATGCCACATTTTCAAAATTCAGAAAGAGAAGAGGTCATTTTTGGCTGATTCTTTGGACCATGATGCCACCCCTCCGCCGTCTTTTTCGTCTCTCGTAACAGCTACTGACATCTTCTAGACACGGCTCAGAAATGCCAAGGTAGACCCTGAGCAAGTAAATGCCAGGATCGTAATATGTCAGGCTCTCACGGACGTGCCCTCAATGCTCCATCCGCAGCCTTTAGAGCAGCTTGATATACAAATTACACATCCACACAAGCTGTCGGTGTGATTTTGCAAAAATTATGGCTGGGGAGACCACTGTCAGCATTGCAGGAGAACACTGAGATCCATAGACTGGTCAGCCTGCAATCCTGTCCCAGAACTTAAGTACCTCCATTTATTTCTCCTGCCACTCTAGCACTGATGACCACAGAGCATGGGGAAGCCTGGAGCAGCTGCTTCTGCCTGCCCGCAGCTTCACTGGAACATGGGTGATGTGTCCCTATGGTGCTACATAGGCATCATGTCTACCTGGGATCTTGCTCCAAACCAGCAGCCTCTGCTCCCACTAGAATCCATTTATCATGTGTGTGTGTATGTGTGTGTTCAGTTATGTCTGACTCTTTGCGACCTTATGGATTATAGCCTGCCAGTCTTCTCTGTTCATGGGATTCTCCAGGCAAGCATACTGGAGTGGATTGCCACGCCCTCCTCCAGGGGATCTTCCCCACCCAGGGATGGAACTTGTGTCTCCTGCATTGCAGGCAGATTCTTTACCACTGAGCCACCAGGGAAACCTCCAAGCATCATCCCAATTTGTAAACTTCCCATATCGAGCCCCACCCACTGGGCTGGATCGTAGAATGCTGAAATGGATCAGAAATCCTCCTTTCTCCGTCTGGGTCCAGCCTTCCTCCTCTGTACGTGGTCCGGTCTGCCTCTGAATAGCACGTGATGATGCCTTGAGGGTCTCCCCCTCCCTCCTGCCCCAGGACTCATTTGTCAATTTCTGCCTTTCCTCCTCCTCTTGCTCTCTTCCTGTGGAATGGCTTGGTTGCTCCTTGGAGCCCCTGCAGAGTCCACGTAACAATTAGAGCAGCTCTGATGGAACATCTGGTGAGAAAGAAACAGGACTCACTTGGGGTGCAATTATCAGATGCAGGAAGTCTTGCTGGGTTTCTTCATCCAAGTAATACACTGTGTCCAGAACTCCGAGGCAGAGAGGAGCAGAGACCTTAGAGCTGGACTGCTTGGGTTGGATTTCTTGTAGCATCACTGACTAGCTGTGCGAATAGGGGCTACTCATTGAATTTCTCTGCTCTCAACTTCTTGATCTATAAATCGGAACTAGTAACAGATCATGAGGGCAACCAAACTGAAGATGATGAAATTGGTTAAGTGATTCTTGCATTAATCCAAGCAAAAAGTAATAAGGCCAGGATTTGAGGCAGTGACAGAGAGGATGAAGATAAGGAGGTAGAATTTGTAAATTACTTAAAGGAGTTCAAATGGCACAATGTGGTGATCAAGTGGCCATTGGTGGGAGGCGGGGGTGTTGCTGCAAGAAGAAGAGGTGGGTCAGCTGAGAATGAAACAATTCAAGTGTTATTTCTAATTTTATAACTGGAATATTTGAGTAATAGTGTAATGTTAATCTCTTAGGCGTGCTCAGTCACTCAGTCATGTCTGACTCTTTGCGACCCCATGGGCTGTAGCCCACCAGGTTATCCTGTCCATGGGATTCTCCAGGCAAGAATATTGGAATGGGTTGCCATTTCCTTCCCCAGGGGATCTTTCCGACCCAGGGATCGAACCCCAGTCTCCTGCATTGCAGGCAGATTCTTTACCATATCATCCACCAGGGATCTGGGTGTTAGTAACCAAGCCAGTTCATAAAAGAGATTCGTATTTGCTGTGTGTGTGGCAGGGAGCAGTGTATCCCCAGGAGTTCTGTGTAATGATGACTATCTTCTTTCATTTTTCTCATCAGATTGTGGTTATCATCCTCAGATGAGGAAACTGTGTCTGTTACCTTCCTACTTCTCAAACCAGCTCCAGGAGGAAAATGTTCTCTTACCCCAATCATGTAACAAAAACTGAGCATCAGAGAGGGAAAGCAACTGGCCCATCATCACAGAGCACATCAACTAGGATTTATTTAATTTTTTGGTAATTTTTATACATTACTTATTTTTTGCTTTCCAAGCTCTTTTTGACTTAAAATTTTAATTGAAGTATAGTTGGTTCACAATGCTATGTTACTTTCAAGTGTATAGCACAGTGATTCAATTTTATCTATCTATACATGTTGTTGCTTAGTCATTAAGTTGGGTCTGACTCTTTTGCGACCCCATGGACTGTAGCCCACCAACCTCCTCTGTCCATTGAATTCTCCAGGCAAGAATATTGGAGTTGGCAGCCACCCTTTTTCCAGGGGATCTTCCCAACTCAGGGATCGAACCTGGGTCTCCTGCATTGCAGACAAACTCTTAGACATTGGAGCCACCAGGGAAGCTCATATCTATCTATCTACATATCTATCTATATTCTTTTTCAGATTCTTCAGTTGAGATTTCAACCCAAGGGTGAGCCTCCTTGAATTGTCTGCCTTCCAGTATTACATGTCGCCTCTCAAATACACTCTACCAGAAGAGCCATTCTGAATATTATCATCTGTGCCATCTTCCTGCATGAAATAGTTCAGAGTCCTCTACATAATTTTGTTTGAACCCTTCCTTGTATAAGCTACCACAAAGGTGTTTTACATAGTATGCTTGGTCACGGCTATTTCACAAACCTGTGCAAACCAAATGTTTGCATAGTGTGGTTTCTATGTCTAATGACAGTGCTGAAAGTTACAACATGCACAGATAGATATGTATACAGGAACACACAGTAATACCATTTTAACATCAAAGTACACATGCCTTAGAAGAAGAATAGCCTATTTTTAAATCTCAGGCACTATTTGCTTACTGATAGCTAAGTGAAATTGGGGAGTGTTAGAAAGCTGTGAATACTGTTCAATATTAATATTATAGGTTACCTGGGAAAAGGGGATTTTATGGTATAAAATGAGACTGCCCAAATCCAGCTAAAGGCTTAAAAAGTCCAAACCACTCTAAATATTGATTTGACTCAATTGTGCAATTTAAAATATTCCTATTTCCCCGGAGAGGAGTCATTCCTGAGGAAAATTGTGAAAATGGAATGTAAAAAAGAAGAGAGGCGAAAAAGTAATATTGCAGATCTGCCGCGGACAGAGTTCACTTTCATCTTTGGGGAAATATCTTTCCACCTCCCGAAAAAGAGAGTTGCAAATAATGGTTCTCCCAATGAAGCCATCCCAGCTGGATCATGCTAAAAAGCTTTTAGGAGGGAAGCAGTAAGTAAATTCAACTGTTCAGATGCATTTGGATGTAATCCTAAAGCAGTAGCCCGGGTAATCGCCGAGCCATCAGCAACTAAAAGGATTGAGCCTATTAGATGCGGACAACGGAGAAATAATGGCTGTTAAAGGGGTCGGGGAACCGAGATGATTGCATTCACCCACCACATAGCTCTGACGCTGATGATGGGAGAATTGAAGCTCCATTTTCTAACCACTGAACTATTAAAACACACACACACACACACACAAACGCCAGCATCAGTTTTATCCTGTAGGTGGTTGAACAGTTCTTCTTCAATGTTTTGAAATAGAAGAGGGCTTTGGTTTTTCACTCATCTCAGAGTAGAAGGAGAAGGGTGTCTTTCTTCTCTGCCAACAGTTCAGACGGGGAGGATTGGATGCTGGGGCATCAAAGGCTCCAGAACCTTGGAGTCAGGATGCTGGAACATATGGCAGGCAGGGACACACAAAATGTCTATCCATGATCTTAAAGGATTTTTGAAGAAGAGGCTGTTCTGCTTCTCCAGCCAAGCTTCTGCTACTTGCCAGGAACATCACGCTTCAGTAGCTCTGGGATCTTTGCAGTATGGATCCATAAAGGCTGCCACATCAAATCATCCCAGTGTCTTGTTGGAATGTAGACTCTCAGACAAAGGGCTCAGTGTACCAAGGCAGAATTGCTTGATTTAGGGCAAGGATTCTTATGCCTTTGACCTTGAGGATTACCATAGTCCTCAGTGGCATCAGGTGTGGTCTGAGTGGGACAGTATTAAATTCCAGGCTCCTTGAAGTTCTTATGATATAGAGTAAGGGTCAGCAAACCACTGCCTCCTGGCCAAATTTGACTGCCCCTTTGGCAAATAAGCTTTTAATTGGACCACAGTCATGTTCATTTATTTTTGTCTTTGAGTAGTTGCCACAGAGACCACATGGCTCACAAAATCAAAAATATTTACTATCTAGCCCTTTACAGAAAAAGGTGGCTCTCCTCCAGGGTAGATCAATGCTTTGATCAATGTTTTTCAATCATTTCTATGCATCAAAATCATCTACAGATTTTTTTAAATGTCACTTCCCCAGATCTATTCCCAAAGATTCTGAATCACCTCACCTGGGGCTGGAATGGGATAGAGGTATTATTTAGAAGGTGGTTCAGATGATTCAATGCACAGACAGGATGAGGACCACTGCTATAAAAGGAGACTGCACATGGTTTGTAAACAGGTTGAAAAGAATTTGTTCTACAGTCCTACCTCCCCACAGCTGAGTGTCTTTAGGTAGCCTGTGTAATGTGTGTGTCTCAGTTGTCTTATCAATAAAAAAAGAGGTATCAATGATCAGTTGGTTGGCTGAAGTGTTATGAAGATTAGAGACAAGGAATACATACCCCACAAGACACAGCTTAGCATCTAGGAAATCTACATAAATAGTGGTGGTGATGAAAGTGATAATGAAGATGACAACTGTGATGGAGGGTGATGCCTAGGGCTTTAATAATGCAATTATGTGTGCATTCATTAAGCACTAGCTGTGTGTTTGGGAAGGGGAAACTGAGATACGTAAGACATCGTGATGACCTTCTGAAGGAGCTCACAGCCAAGTGAGTCAAACACACTCATAAAAAGATATGACTCTAACAGGAAAGAAAAACAGGCAAAGAATATGGGCAGACAAGTTACAGAAGAAGAGAAACTCAATTCCAATAAATATACACAAACAAGTTCAACCTCAGTAACAATCAGAGAAATGAGAAATAAAATGTGAGACATTTTCTCCCAGGGTACATGCAAATATTAAAAATACTGCAAATATTCTGCTTTCATGAAAGTGTAATTTTATAGACTTTTCAGAGGGTGAATCATCAAGTTAATATCTATCTTCTTTTCAAATCATCTATTTCTCTTCTAGGTGTCTCATCTATAGGAGTATATATGCACTTGTGTGAGTACATTCACTGGCATGGTTACAACAATAGAAACCATCCAAATATCCCATAATATGGGGAATGGCTAGCTAAGTCATCACTCTATATAATTTATTGAGTTTTTTTTTTAATGAGGAATGCATACAGGTTTAAAACAGAGAGTCACCCAAAGTATTTTATGGTGATGTTGCAAAGAATAGAAAATGCCAAAACCCACCTATAATAAAGCACATATACCTACACACAAAACAAGACTTAACATTTGTATGCTCTTGTGCGTATGTAAATTCCCAGACAAGATTCCTTCTGGGAAAGAAAGGTAGATTTAGAGTAGGACAGAGAAGATCTTTCACTTTACCTATATTGTTTGAATATTTAATAATGTGAATGAATGTATTCATGTACTTCTTATATACATTTTAAAAATAAAAAACAGGACAATAATTCAATATGGCAAGCATTATAATAGAAGTGTGTGTAAAGTATGATGGTGCTACCAAAAAGTAAATTCTGATGGGGTGGCTGGGGAAGCAGAGATGCCACAGAGTGAGGATAACATTGAGTTAGGTTTTAAAGGACGAGCCGTGTGAGAAGTTGATGGTAGGAATCCCGGGCAGACAGGGGACCATGAGCAGGAGCTCTGGGCCATGAACATAAACACTTCCATCCATTCGCTCATTTATTCACTCAACATACATTTGCAGTATCTCCTCTGAGCTCCAGAACTTTTGATTCTGGACATACAGTAAGAGGAGAAAAAAAAAAAAAAAGGTCCTTGGTTTCATGTTGCTTCTGTTTTAGTCAGTCTAGACATTATTCTGTCTAGACATTCCAGGAATGAAAAGTCAAGTGGACCTTAGGAAGCATCACTATGAACAAAGCTAGTGGAAATGATGGAATTCCAGTTGAGCTTTTGCAAATCCTAAAAGATGATGCTATGAAAGTGCTGCACTCAATATACCAGGAAATCTGGAAAATTCAGCAGTGGCCACAGGACTAGGAAAGGTCAGTTTTCATCCCAATCCAAAAAAAGGCAATGCTAATGAATGTTCAAACTACCATACAATTGCACTCATCTCATACACTAGCAAAGTAATGCTCAAAATTCTCAAAGCCAGGCTTCAAAAGTACATGAACCGTGAACTTCCAGATGATCAAGCTGGAGGTAGAAAAGGCAGAGGAGCCAGAGATCAAATTGCCAACATCCACTGGATCATCAAAAAAGAAAGAGAGTTCCAGAAAAACATCTACTTTATTGACTATGCCAAAGCCTTTGTGTGGATCACAATAAACTATGAACAATTCTTAAAGAGATGGGAATACCAGACCACCTTACCTGCCTCCTGAAAAATCTGTATGCAGGTCAAGAAACAACAGTTAGAACTAGACATGGAACAACAGACTAGTTCCAAATCTGGAAAGGAGTACATCAAGGCTATATACTGTCACTCTGCTTATTTACCTTATATGCAGAGTACATCATGAGAAACGCTGGGCTGGAAGAAGCACAAGCTGGAATCAAGATTGCCGGGAGAAATAGCAATAACCTCAGATATGCAGATGACACCACCCTTCTGGCAGAAATTGAAGAACTAAAAAGCCTCTTGATGGAAGTGAAAGAGGAGAGTGGAAAAGTTGGCTTAAAGCTCAACATTCAGAAAACTAAGATCATGGCACCCAGTGCCATCACTTCATGGCATATAGATGAGGGAAAAATGGAAACAGTGACAGACTTTATTTCGGGGGGCTCCAAAATCACTGCAGATGGTGACTGCAGACATGAAATTAAAAGATGCTTGCTCCTTGGAAGAAAAGCTATAATCAACCTAGACAGCATATTAAAAGGCAGAGACATCACTTTGCCAAGAGAGTGATCCATATAGTCAAAGCTATGCTTTTTCCAGTAGAATGGACGGGAGGCCTGGCATGCTGTGATTCATGGGGTTGCAAAGAATCAGACACGACTGAGCGACTGAACCAAACTGAACTGTGGCTGTGCTGGGAGGCACTATATACAGAGAGCTGAAGGAGCTGGGAGAACTAGCTATGGAGACAATTAGGGGAAGAACATTCCAGACATTAGAACATCAGCTGCAGAGGACCTGATGCAGGGCTGAGCTTGAGTCCCAGCAACAATGAGAACAGCATTCTCATTGGGGGGTCAGAGGGCAGACAGTCGCTGGGACAGGTCATGTAAAGCTTTGTGAAATGTGAAAAGGACTGGATTCTTCCTGAATGACGGGGGTCTCTGGAGGCTTTTGAACAGAGCAGTGGCTTGACCTGTTACACGTTTAAAGATTCCTCTGGCTGCTCTGCTGGAAGGCTCCAGGGGCAAGAGTAGAAGTAGAGAGACCCGTTAGGAAGATCCTATATTTGTAGGAGCTGCTAAGGGTCTGGACAACTGGGTCTACAGGGACTGGATCATTCGATACAAGTGTGCGAAAGAGGATCTCGGAAGCCTGTGGACATTGTTGGTGCGTCTTTCTTCAGGTGTGTGCACGCATGCTAAGTTGCTTTAGTCATGTCTTATTCTTTGTGACCCTATGAACTGTAGCCTTCTAGGCTCCTTTGTCCATGAGATTTCCCCGGCAAGACTACTGGAGTGGATTGCCGTATCCTCCTCCAGGGGATCTTCCTCCCCCAGGGATCAAAGACGAGGTGTTTATGTCTCCTGCACCGGCAGGCAGGTTCTTTACCTTAGGTATCAGATCCCTAATCCTCTTCAACAAACCTGCCCATGACATTGCAGAACCCAGGCTAAGAGTACAAACCAAGACCGCTATACTGAATGCCAAGGCATCTGAAAGGTTTAAAGCAATCTCATGGCAACCCACCAGCATTTCCGCCTGGAGGATCCACACGGACAGAGGAGCCAGGTGGGCCACAGTCCATGGGATCACAAAGAGTTGGACATGACTGAGAGACTAAGCACAGCACATTAACAATTATAAAATGTGCACAGTATAAAATGTATATTATTCTTGATGACTTCATGATGACCTGGAAGACCAAGTTCACATTTAGAATCCTCTAACTTCTCAGGCTCCCTTGCCAATATATGACAGCATGAGGGCAGCTGGTGCCTGGCTCGTGGCTCCTGGATCCCTACCCTCA
>SJYC01071155.1:0-20137 GCA_006408675.1 Madoqua kirkii | reverse complement strand
TTTTGTTCACTTGACTTGTTTTACTAAGAATGGCATTTTAAAATTTCCTATTATTGGTGTGTTTTTATTTCTTCTTATATCTCCTATAAATTTTGTTTTATATAGGTGGTTTGCTGTTTTATCTGTTGCATAGATATTCTGAATTGTCATATCTTCACTGTGAATGTGGCTTTTACAAAGTGTTATTTTCTGATGCACTTAATTTTTTTGGAAGGAGGATGGACTTGTCGTCTACTTTGTCTGGTATTAGAGTTACAACTCCTATTTCCTTATTGGGTCCACTTGCCTGGTAAATCTTTGTCCATCTCTTTTTTAGAATCTCTGCATTTTAAATGTCTCTCTTTAGATAGTAAGGATTTGAGTTTGACTTTTATGAACCATTTTGAAATTCTTTTTTTTTTAAGTAGGTGAGTTAAGCTCCTTAATATTATTGATATAACTGTTAAATTTGGTCTCAACTCTGTCATATTATGTTATGATAACTGTTTACTATGTGATATTTGCTCTAATTCTTTCTCTGTTTGGTTATCCTTTTGCTTGTAACCATTTCTTTTGATATTCAGGAAGTTTTATATCATCTTATAAGGTTACCTTTCTATTAATACTTTTAATAATGTCCTTAAAGTATCCCTTTAAAATTTTTAAGCTTTTGCCGTTTGTTTTAAATGGTACCTTTTGACTACCATCTAATATCTAGACATGGGCTTCCCTGGTGGCTCAGCAGTAAAGAATCTAACTGTGAATGCAGGAGACGCACGTTCAATTCTGCCTAAGTCAGAAAGATCCCCTGGAGAAGGAAATGGCAGTCCACTCCAGTATTCTTGTCTGGGAAAATCTCATGAAGAGAGGAGCCTGACAGGTTATAGTCCATGGGAGGTCAAAAGAGTTGAACACAACTTAGCGACTGAACAACATCATCTAGACAACAGTCAGTGTGCTTGATTTACTTTTCCCAACAGCTGGTCTGTTTCCTGTTACTATAGTGTTGTCTTTTCAGGTTGCCATATAAATGGAATCATGTGGTATATAGTCTGCAGTGGCTGACTTTTACCCAGCCACTGGGTAAAATATTAGATTTATATATTAGAGATTTATCCAGATTGTTGTATATATCAGATATTGCTGGATACTGCTTTTAACTGCTGGATAGTATTCCATTGTGTGGCTGTAACACAGTTTTGTTTTGCTGTTTTACTCTTTATGTTGAAATGATTAGTCTCACAGGCAAATGCAAAAATAGTAGAGAGTCCCACATATCCTCTGCCAGCTTCCCCAGTGGCCATGTCTTACAAACCACGAAACTGGCATTGGTATAGCTAACTAGCAGATACACCTTATTCAGTTTTTGCTAGTGTGTGTGAAGTTTTGTTCTTTTTTTTAAACATACCACACATAGAACAACACTGCAGTCAAGGTTCTGAATTGTCCCATCAGCCCCAGGAAGCTCATTCCTTCATGATACCCTTTCATGGGGACATCCTCCCATCCTCCTCCCTATCCCCGAGCAAACTCTACTTTCTTCTCTGTCTCTGTAATACTGTCTTTTTGAGAGTGTTGTGTAAATGGAATCACACACAGGATATAATTTTGTGAGAGTGATTCTTCCCTTTATATAACAGGTTGGTGTATAAAGTCAATAGTTCTTTCTTTTTTATTGTTGAATCCATATTATTGCATGATATAGCTGGTTCACAGCTTCTGAAAACTGGATGATAAAATACATTATATCTGACTTCCTTCACAGAAGCTGAGGGGGAAAAATTCCAAGTATTGCCAAAATAACCCTAGAATACATTTTTAATACATCATAAAATCATTGAGTTAAAATATTAATCTACGTAACTTTTTTCTCTCTTATAGGAATCTTTGCTATCGAGATTTCTGACACGTGGAAAGATTCTTCACATCCTTGGGAGAGGTCAAAGTTTCAAACTGATTTTTTTTTGCTATATGATTGCATTTATCTTTTGAATGCTTGACAATGTTAAATGAATTTATTAACGTCGTGCCTCTGAATCTCTGTTTTCATGTGCCGTGCCATATCACAGTGATCTGAGATGACTTATAAACAAAAATGTATATGGCCCTTTCTATCCATACAGTAATAGTGAGTGTAAAATCTGCTTACTTCACTATTGACAACTGTTGTGTTAACTATCCAGAGTAAATAAAGAAGCTTATAAAAAGAGGGCAAAGTGTTTTAACAAAACTGATTTTTTTTCCTTTGTGACTTATGCTTTCATGGCTGGACAAATTGGGCCAAAAGAGGCGCAGTTCACCACTCCTGGCCTGGGACCCCATATTCCATTTTGGAGCCAACCTGACATGAACTCCAGGCCATACTCTGACTCCAAAGCGGTATAGTAGGTGTCAGGGTTTTTAAATCCTTAGTGTTGTACCATTAATTAGCATACATTTTCTACAATTGTTTACCCCTACTATTTTTAGAAAGGTAGGTAATACTATCTCTGTCAAGAATGTAAGATTATTTTTAAAAAATCTGTATTTTCATACGTTTTCCTTTAAAATATTAAAATACTGCAATCAACTTAATTGCCATTTTATTTATTTATTTTTGCCTGTGGCACCTATCTATAATGTAGCGTAACAAGTTTAGTGATTCTTTTTTTCCCTCAAAGTCTCTGAAATCTCTTACCTTTTCTGTCCATAGACCTTGATTTCATGTTGATGTTACAGTCTGAACACTATTGTATTTTACTAATATAAGTTATTTGTACTCTTGCCATTTTAATAAAAAAAAAAAGCCCTGTCATTAATAGTATTCATATGATGTAGACAGTTTCTCATTTTATATAGTCACTGCTCATTATGACTGCAGTAATGCAGGACAGTGCCCTGATTTAGGTTTTGTTTATTCATTAGCACTCTGTTTCACCATAAATTCATGCTATATACTCACTTTACTTTGATTTTTAAAAACCTTGAGTTTTACTCCTCTACTTCAGGACAGTCATTATAGATTGGTTTTAAAAATTGAATAAAAACATGTCCTTTTATAAATGTGTAGAATAATATGCAAAAAGTTGTTCTTGCTAGTATTAAATAATATACCAGTGAATATGCAAAATTAACCTTTGCTAGGTAGCAACGCACTAGGTCATCACACCAGTCATTTTAGACTCTCCACCTCCTAAAACGGCTGACAAGGAGCTGAGTGTCAATCTGTTGTCTGCACTTAACACAGATTTTATGTGGTGAGGGCAGTGTGAGGGATGGGGGCATGACAGAAAAAGGCTTGATGAAAAGTACACTGTACTTGACTTGTGCCATCAATTGCAGAATACTTAAAAGGAAAATTATACGGTGAGTATAAAGGGGCCAGTGTTATCCAAAGGTAGGCAAACATTAACTGTATTCCATGTTAAAATTCAAAGAAAAGATGATTTCTTATGGTAATATTTAAAAACATTCTTTGTTTTAAATGAGATTCTAATTGCTTGAAGTAAACATATAATAGCCTATTGATATGGTAAAGATGCAATGCAAAAAATGCAATAAAATACACAATACAAAAGCTATATCAAACATATTCTATC
The DNA here is from genome assembly GCA_006408675.1 of Madoqua kirkii. Classification (NCBI taxonomy): domain Eukaryota; kingdom Metazoa; phylum Chordata; class Mammalia; order Artiodactyla; family Bovidae; genus Madoqua; species Madoqua kirkii. Next base: position 16,580 of record SJYC01071155.1, on the reverse strand, counting down.
TTGATGACAAAGAAGTCTACTGGAAAAGAGCTCTCAGTTTTGAAATGCCATGTTTAATACAAAACATCCACTTTTGCTGAAGTCAGTTCTTCAGTCAGTTCAGTTGCTTTTATAATAGCCTATTGATATGGTAAAGATGCAATGCAAAAAATGCAATAAAATACACAATACAAAAGCTATATCAAACATATTCTATCTTGATGACAAAGAAGTCTACTGGAAAAGAGCTCTCAGTTTTGAAATGCCATGTTTAATACAAAACATCCACTTTTGCTGAAGTCAGTTCATTCAGTCAGTTCAGTTGCTTAGTCATGTCCAACTCTGCGACCCCATGAATTGCAGCACACCAGGCCTCCCTGTCCATCACCAACTCCCAGAGTTCACTCAAACTCACGTCCATCGAGTCAGTGATACCATCTTAAAAGAGGATTAAATATCTGATAATTAATACCCTTTGAGTTAAATGTCTCATAGGCACTGAGTCTGAATACGCCTAAACTCAACTCAGCAATGTTTCCTCCTATCAGTCTCTACCCTGGTTCCCCACAGTGGAATGCCACATCAGCCAGTGTGACAGACGTCTGAAAGTCCAAATGCCATCCCAGGTCACTCCCATTCCTTCTCACTCCACACAGTCAACCTAAAGGTCACTTCCTACTTTGCAACATTACTGAAAGAAATTAAGACCTAGATAAGTGGAAAGACATCCTGCTTTCATGAATGGGAAGATTTAATATCCTTAAGAAGAAATATTACCCCAAACCTATTATTTTGCAGAAATGGAAAAGCAAATCCTAAAACTCATATGGAATTGCAAGTGCTGAAGTTATAGAACCCTTTGAAAAAAATATTGAAGCAAATCTTCATGACTTTGTATTTCACAGTGGTTTCTTAAATTGATGAACAACACCAAATACAATAAATTGGACTTAACCAAAATTTAAAAACCTCTCCATCAAAGGACAGTATCAAGAAAGTAAAAGGGAACCCAAGTAATTTGAGCAAACATTTGCAAATCATGTATCTGGTAAGGATGTCCTCTCCAAACTATATGAAGAATTTTTACAACTCAACAACAAAGGACAGGTATACTTTCAGTCAAACTTCCATCTAGTCCATTCTCTACACTAATCAAAGAGTTTAAAAGCACACCTATAATCACTTCCCTCTCCACATATACACACTATGAGTACCAGATTTATCATTAGACTATAGTCCAAGCTCTTTAACATTTTATACAGACCTCTCTGATTTGTTGGGTTTTTTAATCTGTTTGACGTCATAACTCGCCATCCCCCACTTAACATTATGTATTACAGTTTTTCTCAATTGCTTTCGGTAAAAGTTTGTGCAGTTTGTGCTCTTTTATCTCTTGGCCTTTGCACATGCACTCTGAATCACTCCTTTTTCCTATTTTGGGGGGCTCCAAAATCACTGCAGATGGTGACTGCAGCCATGAAATTAAAAGATGCTTACTCCTTGGAAGGAAAGTTATGACCAACCTAGATAGCATATTCAAAAGCAGAAACATTACTTTGCCCACTAAGGTCTGTCTAGTCAAGGCAACGTTTTTTCCTGTGGTCATGTATGGATGTGAGAGTTGGACTCTGAAGAAGGCTGAGCACCGAAGAATTGGTGCTTTTGAACTGTGGTGTTGAAGAAGACTTGAGAGTCCCTTGGACTGCAAGGAGATCCAACCAGTCCATTCTGAAGGAGATCAGCCCTGGGATTTCTTTGGAAGGAATGATGCTAAAGCTGAAACTCCAATACTTTGGCCACCTCATGTGAAGAGTTGACTCATTGGAAAAGACTCTGATGCTGGGAGGGATTGGGGGCAGGAGGAGAAGGGGACAACCAAGGATGAGATGGCTGGATGGCATCAGTTAACTCGATGGACGTGAGTTTGAGTGAACTCCGGGAGTTGGTGATGGACAGGGAGGCCTGGCGTGCTGTAATTCATGGGGTCGCAAAGAGTTGGACACGACTGAGCGACTGAGCTGAACTGAACTGATTCTCCTCCCAGCCTGGGAAATTCTTATCTTAACACTGTGTCCTCAACACCAAGTACAGAGCCTGGCACCAATACGTGTTTAGTAAATATTTGTTTCTAAAAGTGAAAGTCTTTATTTATTGACTTGTATCTATGTATTATTCTATTTACTATTAATGCATTAAAGAATGCATGTGCTTCATTGCATTCTTGTTTGTGTGTCATGCCATCAGACTGTGAGCTCCATAAAGGCAAGAATACTTTGATTTAGTTGTCATGGTACAAACCATGCCTGACTAAAAGTAGCTTCCAGTTAACATACGTTTACTGAAAGAGTGAATTTTAGGTGGTTATGGTCATAGTTCTTGAGTCCCACTGCTTGACTTTACATAACTGTATTGGGCAAGTTAGCACTTTTTATACTTTATTTTCCATATCTGTAAAACGTGTATTTATAATAGTGCCTAATATCAGTTTTCATTCCAATCCCAAAGAAAGTCAGTGCCAAAGAATGCTCAAACTACCGCACAATTGCATTCATCTCACAGGCTAGTAAAATAATGCTTAAAATTCTCCAAGCCAGGCTTCAGCAATATGTGAACCGTGAACTTACAGATATCCAAGCTGGTTTTAGAAAAGGCAGAGGAACCAAAGATCAAATTGCCAACATCTGCTGGATCATCGAAAAAGCAAGAGAATTCCAGAAAAAAAACATTTCCCATGGATGGAGGAGCCTGGTAGGCTACAGTCCATGGAGTCGCAAAGAGTTGGACATAACTGAGGGACTTCACTTTCACTTTTCACACAGTCAAGATATTTTGGTACTGCCACAAAGACAGATATAGATCAATGGAACAAAATAGAAAGCCCAGAGATAAATCCATTCACTTATGAGCACCTTATCTTTGACAAAGCAAGCAAAAAATATACAGTAGAGAAAAGACAATCTCTTTAACAAGTGGTGCTGGGAAAACTGGTGAACCACCTGTAAAAGAATGAAACTAGAACACTTTCTAACACCATACACAAAAACAAACTCAAAATGGATTAAAGATTTAAATGTAAGACCAGCAACTATAAAACTCCTGGAGGAAAAGATAGGCAAAACACTCTCTGAAATAAATCACAGCAAGATCCTCTATGACCAACCTCCCAGAGTAATGGAAATAAAAGCAAAAGTAAACAAATGAGAACAAGTTAAACTTAAAAGCTTTTACACAATGAAGGAAACTATAAGCAAGCTGAAAAGACAGACTTCAGAATGGGAGAAAATAATAGAAAACAAAGCAACTGAAAAAGAATTAATTAAAAAAATATACAAGCAGTTCATGCATCTCAATACCAGAAATTAAAGAAAGCTGAGTGCTGAAGAATTGATGCTTTTGAACTGTGCTTTTGGAGAAGACTCTTGCAAGTCCCTTGGACTGCAAGGAGATCCAACCAGTCCATTCTACAGGAGATCAGTCCTGAGTGTTCATTGGAAGGACTGATGTTGAAGCTGAAACTCCAATACTTTGGCCACCTGATGTGAAGAGCTGATTCGTTTGAAAAGACCCTGATGTTGGGAAAGACTGAGGGCAGGAGGAAAATGGGATGACAGAGGATGAGATGGTTGGATGGCATCACTGACTCAATGGACATGAATTTGGGTAAACTCTGGGAGTTGGAGATGGACAGGGAGGCCTGGTGTGCTACAGTCCATGGAGTAGCAAAGAGTCAGACAGGAGTGAGTGACTGAACTGAAATGAATATAAAAATAGATTCATGTGGTTTAACTGAGCCAATACATCCAAAGTGCTTAGTGTCAGTAGATTGCCAGACATACAGTAGGTGGTCAGTTGATGTTTTTATGATGTTTTTGAATTAAAAAAGAAATTTAGGCCTCAGTATCAAGAGAGAAAACTTGACTAGAGAAAGAGATTTGTTAGTCCTCAGCAGGTATGGTTCAGTTCCGTTCAGCTCAGTCACTCTGTCGTGTCAGACAGGTATGGTAGTGGAGATCAAACAAATGAAAAGATATAGAAAAGGAAAAGCAGTTTAGGAAGGATAAGATTAGTCATGGTTTACCAGATGGCTTGACTGTAAATAGTAGGTCACAGTCTTAATAGTGTAAACACTGAAATATAAATCTAGGCAAAATTACAAAATTAATTAATGAGAGTGTGAAGGAATGAGAAGGAAGCAATGTGTCATAAAGGCCTTGGAAATAAATAAATTCTCTTTTGTAGTGGTAAGTTAATGCTAACACCTAAAACTCTAAAGCCAAGAAATAGTGATGTAAGTATATTATTTTTTAAAAAGGAAGCAATCAGCTGAAAGAGGTAAAACTGATTGCCTCTAGGAGGGAAAAATGCAGGGATGGAAATGAGGCTGGCTGGAGTCTCTTCTTAATAACCTTGGGGAACTATCTGAATCTTTTGTAATTTTGATAAAAATTAAAATATATAAATATTAAAGTTTTTGTTCTCTTTTGTTTAAGAGAGAAGGTGAGAAACAGATCAGTAGCTGGAAGGCTTTTGAAATCGTCTCTAATCCCATTAGCCCTAAATTAGTTTGCCCTTCTCTGACCTCCCATTAAAATGTTTATCTTTTAAGGTATTTGTCACATAATGCCTTATATCATACCTATTTGTGTACTTGTTTTCATTTTCTTTTTTTTTTGCTTTGTTTTATTTTCTTTTATTCTACTTTACAATACTGTATTGGTTTTGCCATAATTTGACATGAATCAGCCACATGTGTACATGTGCTCCAATCCTGAAACCCCCTCCCACCTCCCACAAGTGATTCATTTTCTAATATTTGAAATATTTGAATATTTTAAGGAAGGGAATATAGTTTCACCCATTTTAATTTTTATCCCCAGGCTTCTCCTACTCAAAACAGTCCTTTGTACGTCATAGGTAGTCTTTAAATATATGGTGAATGGCTGAAATTGTATTTAGCTAGGTTCCCACTTTGTGTACCTTTGCTTTGTTTCACCAAATATGATACTGGGATCCAGTTTTTGTGTTTTTCCATCTCTAACTATACTGAAAATTTAAGTGGGTACTTAATAAATGCTAGGATGGTTCACAGAAGCAGTATCAGAGCTCTAAATTTTGAACAAGATGAGATTAATCAGTATGCCAAAACTAATTTTCCAAAAACAACCTACATTGCTCTAAAGTGCTAGAGATATAAAGTGGCGCACACACCTCTTATCCATTTACAGCACTTTAATTATCATTTAACATTCTTTCTGTTATTTTTACACATCATGATCTGTTGTGGTGTTCTCTGGTGCTGAGAATATACACACTTTGTTCCTGTCCCTCAAAACATTTCCTTTGAGTCAAACCTCCAGTTCCTCCAGCCTTCCTCTTTCCCTCCCTTTATCCTTCCTTTTAATGGCCTCATTGAGGTATAATTCGCCTGCCATACATCTCACCTATTTATAAAGGATATAGTTTGGTGGTTTTCAGTCTACTCAGAGTTGTGTGACCGTTGTCACAATATAATTTTAGAAAATTTGTCACCCAAAAAGAAACACCATGCTTGTTCCCCCATTGTCTCCTACACACTCAACCCCCTGCCCTAGGCAGCCTTATTAATCATCTTTCTGCTTCTCTCATTTGCCTATCATGGACATTTCACATAAAGGAAACCATATAACATGCAGTTTTTTGTGACTGGCTTCTTTCACACAGCATGTTTTTAAAGGCTTTTTGTGTTATAGCAGGTATTGGTTCTTTAATTTTTATTCCAAAGTGTATTCTATTACATAAACATACCGTATCACATTATCCATTCATGAGTTGATGAGCACTTAGATTGTTTCTACCTTTTAGCTATTATGAATAATAGAATGAACATTCATGTACAAATCTTTGTGTGAATATGTTTTCTAACCTCACAGGTGTCTTTCTAAGGTGGCACTAGTGGTGAAGAATCCAGGCCAGTGCAGAAGACAGGTTTGATCCCTGGGTCCAGAAGATTCCCTGGAGTACAGAATGGCAATCCACTCTAATATTCTTGCCTGGAAAATCCCGTGGACAGTGGAGCCTGGCAGGCTACAATCCACTGGATCACAGAGAGTTGGACACATTGAGCATACACATACAACCTCATAGGTAGGAGAGAACTTCCTAGTTCATATAGTAATTTAGGAAGAGCAACTGAACTGAACTAAACTGAATCCATATTCCAAGCAGCTGTGCTATTTTACATTTCCATTGGCAATGTATAAGAGTTGCAATTTCTCTGCATCCTCACCAACACTTATTATCAGCCTTTATTTTATTTTTTTTGCAATCATCAGCATTTTATTTTAAACTCTTACTTTAAATTTATTTTGTGTTTGTGGTTGTTCTCTTACCCTTGATGAAAATCAGGGCAGGTCACAAAACTGAGCACTTCAAAATTATTTTTATTTATTTCTTTTTTTAAAATTTATTTTAATTGGAGGTTAATTACAATATTATATTGGTTTTACCATACATCAACATGAAGCTGCCACAGGTATACACGTGTTCCCCATCTTGAACCCCCCTCCTAGACAACTGGCTTTACATTCCCTCTGGCTTTGGTATGCAATGTGTCCTCAGGAAGACAGATGCAGTGAAGAGACAACTTGGGCAGAGAAATCCAGGCTCTCTGTTACCAAGGGAATGATCCAGGAGGAAAGTGCAGGCTCTGGTGAGCAAGTGCCATTGCCCCCATGGTCTTCTTATCCCACGGGAAGACACGCAGTGAGAGAAAGGCTAAAGTGGACACCGCTCCACTGAGGGGTACAGAACCCGGGGCAAGGATGCTTCTTGCATGGGCATCTTAATCAAGATGGTGAAGCTTAGGTCACGGCTCTTTATACCCAAGGGACACAGGATCCGTCGATTGTTAACCCTACTAAGAAGTCACCCAGCGCAAGGGGAGTTCCTAGGAATTTGAATGTGACTGGAGGGGCTGCAGGAAAAGTTATGGTGCTGGTTTGTACTATCCACTGGTTCTTAAAGAGACTATGTTTTAACTGCTATTCTCTGGAATATTGGAGGTGCTCCGGTTCCAGTCCTTTCTTAGGACTCTTTGTTCAGCTATGCCTTCTGTTCTGTGAGGTTTTCCCAGTGCATTGCTTTTAAGGCTTGTATGGTTCAAGAGGTAAGTATGGTGCCTGTAACCAAGGCATCCTACAAGATGCAGGTCATGTTACAAAGAATTTCACATGTTAAGACTTCCTTGGTGGTCCAGTGGTTAAGACCCCACCTTGCAATGCAGGGGATGTGGGTTTGATCCCTGGTCATGGAACTAAAATCCCACATGCTGCTGAGTAACTAAGTCCTCATGCCACAACTAGAGAATATGTGAACTGCATAGAAAGATGCCGTGTGCCGCAACTAAGACCAAACACTGCCAAGTAAGTAAATGAAAAAAAAAAAAATTTTTGAAAAGAGAATTTCATGTGTCACATGACAGTAGGTAAACTTTAGCCCATCGAAAATTACAGGCTTTTAAACAGAGAGGTTGGAGAAGGAAATGGCAGCCCACTCCAGTATTCTTGCCTGGAAAATTCCATGGACAGAGGAGCCTGGCATGGTCCAGTGGTTAAGACCCCACCTTGCAATGCAGGGGATGTGGGTTTGATCCCTGGTCATGGAACTAAAATCCCACATGCTGCTGAGTAACTAAGTCCTCATGCCACAACTAGAGAATATGTGAACTGCATAGAAAGATGCCGTGTGCCGCAACTAAGACCAAACACTGCCAAGTAAGTAAATGAAAAAAAAAAAAATTTTTGAAAAGAGAATTTCATGTGTCACATGACAGTAGGTAAACTTTAGCCCATCGAAAATTACAGGCTTTTAAACAGAGAGGTTGGAGAAGGAAATGGCAGCCCACTCCAGTATTCTTGCCTGGAAAATTCCATGGACAGAGGAGCCTGGCACGCTACAGTCCATGGGGGTGCAGAGAGTCGTCACAACTGAGCAACTGAGCACAAACAGAGAGGGGGCCTGGGCTTTTTTTTGTTGGTGGTGGCTTTTCATTTTCTTTTCAATATTTCTAGAGAAACACAGAAGTTAGATGGGAAGGGAAGAAAGTATGTCTGGCTTTCCTATCTCCAGCAGCTCTTTAATCGGTGCCATAAAGAGAGGCATTCACGACCAAGTACAAGTTGCACCTCAAGAAAGAGAGAAGAAACACATAGGTGAGAAAGATGCCAGGAGATTAACAATGGGCTAATGAGCTCATTTTCAGACAAGCCCTAAGAACACAAAGCTGCCTCCCAGGACCTACAGATTGGGCAGCGTAACATCAAACCCCAGTTCAATTCTAGAAAACATTGTAGAACAGATGGTTTTTGAGCAGAGAGAAGCCAACAGAGGCTCAGTGTGACCCAGCCATGCCAGACTCCTGTCAGCCCCAGCCTCCCCCTGTCCTGTTTAGCTGTACAAACTGAAACGCTTTAGCAATAGGCCGTGTGTTAGATGCCTCAGCCTCACTAGCTATTGTGTTCTTAATGGGGCTGCCTTGAACTTGGAAGATACGCTTTGATTCCATTTAGCTGAGGCTTTTCCCTAAATCTTTCAGGTCGCTTAGTCTCTTGCTGGAATCAGTACTTCAGTCCACCTGTATAGGGTCATGAAATTACGTACCACTTATGAAGTTATCCCTTTGAGAAATTCTCCCTGAGGGACTGCCCTTAGGGGGAATGTCTGCTGTCTTTACCTAGCCACTTCTCCTGAGACCAGTAAAAGCTCTGTATTTGACCTTGAGAAAAGACCCTTCCTCCAATCTCAGTTCCCATGCTCAGTGGAGTGGGAGGTCGGGGTTGGGGGGTGGTTGTTGACTTTGCCTCCATCTCCAGAGCTTCATCTTTGTCATCTGACATAGGAGACACTACTGGTGAGTATTAGTCCCTGGTAGCTCAGCTGCTAAAGAATTCACTTACAATGCAGAAGACCCTGGTTTGATTCCTGGGTCAGGGAGATCCCCTGGAAAAGGGAGAGGCTACCCAGTCTAGGATTCTTGGGCTTCCTTGATGGCTCAGATGGTAAAGAATCTGCCTACAATGTGGGAGACCTGGGCTTGATCCCTAGGTTGGGAAGATCCCCTAGAAGAGGGCAGGGCAAGCCATCCCAGAATTTGTGCCGCATGGACAGAGGAGCCTAACAGGCCACAGTCCATGGGGTTGCAAAGAGTCAGACACAACTGAGTAACTAAGCACATGAGGGCAAGGTCAATGGCAAGATGATGGAGTCAAGTGTGCACTGGGGAACATCCCTGAGACTCACTCTGAGGAAGAGGTGGCATGCAATGAGACCAGCTGGGAGACTGCTGAGAGTTTTGAGGAAAGAAGATGGCAGTTTGGACTAACACTCTGGCAGGAGTAAGAAAAATAAATTGACTCACGGTCTTTTAGGAACTGAAATCAACCGGCTGGTGATGAATTGTATATGGGAAACTGAGGGAGAAAGAGATGTTGCAAATGACCCAAGCTTGTGTTTTGTGCAACTAAATGGATGCTAGTGACATCACCAACAGAGGGAAACCTCTGAAAGAGAGTCAGACTTGAGGAAGGGATTCGTGAGCAGCAGATTTGGAATATTTTGAAACTTCCTAAGAGGAAGTGTTAACAGGTAGGTGGATATACAAATATGGAATACTGAGGATGTGTCTGGGTTGGAGATATTAACTTTCCAGTCTGTGTGCATAGCTAAAGATATGCATAAGGAAAAGTGAGGAGAGATGACAGAGACCAACGTGGTAACTGCCCCCTCTGTGTTTACTCTGATAACTCTTTCTTTCCATGTTACATGGAGCCGTTGGTTTTCCTCCCTTTCAAAAGGTGCCTACCCATGACTTATTCCTATTTAATTCAACCTTATCATCACTAGCTTCTGGGGATGGCAGTTTGACTTCGTTAATTACTTTCCATGGCACGATTATAACAATGTCTTACATAGGAATGGCTTAAGAGATCTGACCAGATGATAAGGCTAATTCTGCCTTTTTTTTTTTCTTTCTTTCTTATATTGCTTCTCCTAACAGAGAGTCCCTCCACCTCCCACCTCAAGGAGCATCACCAGTTTTGAGATTACATATCTGGCCAAAGCAGACAAGTTAGGTTATGTCTTGTGGATAGGGATCCAGGACATAGAACATCTTGGAGGCATTCAGGATGGAGAACAAATTAACCTAGGGATATTATCAAGAGGATTGGCAAGGAAAAAGTCTGATTTACTCTGTTCCTGTATGACCCATAGAATGAGAGCAGGATCTATGACTTATACTTCTTGTGTTCTTGGACCAGCCAAAGTCAGGTGCAATAAATGGGTGTCAAATGACTCTGTAGATGATGATGAATGTATGGAGCAGTGATGCAGCTTAGCTGAGGATGCTGAAGATGTCATATGGGCAGCATTCCATGCACACAGCAGCCTTAAAAGCTGCCTGGTGGCCGGCTATCTGCATTTAACACCCAGCAGAGTCCTGACCCTGATATCATGATATCTGTGGTATCCATATCACGACCTCCAGCCAGTCCCTCCCTCACGCTGCCCTCTTCCCTGGAAACTGTGGAAGCCAGAGTCAGACATCAGGGACTCCAGAAAGATCCCGGGGAAGAGACAAAGGTGAGACTCAGTCATCTATCGCAGCTCTCCCTGTCTTTTCTGGGATCACCCAGAGCTGAAATCTGATTGTGGAGCCTGGGACTCTAGACACTGGGGCCAAGATGAGAGAATATTTATTAAGCAAGACAATATGTAGTGTTATCTTACCAGCCCCTTCTCCTGTCTTTGTCCATGTGATACTCATCTTACAACGGGATTCTCTTCAGCTTTCTTTAGAGGTGAGGGAGTGGAGGCTCAGAGAGGCTGAGGTCGATCACCCAGCCTATACGCCAAGGAGCATGCTTCAAACTCCAAGCCTGTGTTCTTTCCATTAGACTTCACAGCTTCTCCTCAAGCTCCTAATGAGCAGGTCTCATCTCCAATATGGATGTGAGAGTTGGACCATAAAGAAGGCTGAAGAATTGATGCTTTTGAACTGTGGTGCTGGAGAAACTCTTGAGAGTCCCTTGGACTGCAAGGAGATCAAACCAGTCAGTCCTAAAGGAAATCAACCTTCAATATTAATTGGAAGGAATGATGTTGAAGCTGAAGCTCCAAAATTTTGGCCACCAGATGGGAAAAGCACACTGGAAAAGACCCTGATGCTGGGAAGGATGGAGAGCAAGTGGAGGGGACAACAGAGGATGAAATGGTTGGATGGCATCACTGACTCAATAGGTACAAGTCTGAGCAAACTCAAGGAGCTAGCAAAGGACAGGGAAGCCTGATGTGCTGCAGTCCATGGGGTTGCAAAGAGTCAGTGACTGAACACCACGACCACCTCATATACACCCTCCAGGGAATGAAAAGAGAACACCTGAGTTCAAGCCACTTTTTCCCAATTTATGAGAGGCTACTTTGGGTCAGAAAGCAAGTCAAGGTTCAAATCACTTCTCACTCTATCCACCTGGTGGATTTGACCAAGAGTCCACTATTGACATGTTTTCTAAATGATTACTCTTCCTGCCTTTTAAAAAAAAAATTCAGGACCAATTTGCTTCTCTCTGCTTGCTGGAGATCTAACAGTAGCCTAGCTGAAATGATGTCATGATAATCAGTGTTTGCTGTGTACAGCCTGTTAGTGGAGTAAGCCTTCCCGGCTCCCCACCTGGCTGGAATACAAGCTTCCTTGCGTAAGTGAAGTCCGACCATGATTCATTTATTTCTATCAGAACAAGTGATTCTAAACCTTTCCTGCTAGAAATGAATGAGACATCTCTGCCTGAGGGGGTCGGGGCTGGAACTGCCCCTACTGCTGCATGGCTGGGAGCTGCCAAGATATCTATAGATATCTGTAGCATCTCCTATCCCTGGTTCTACTGGGAGGTCCACGTGCCTGGGTCTATACTTCCGTTCCTCAGCCCCTCATCTCAGCATCAGATCCCTCTGCTCCATTCCAGCAGCAAACCTGGGCAGGAAGCAGGGACTGGCAGTCCTGCTCCAAATGGAGCTCTTGGCTGGACCCTCAGTATTCCCACCCACCTGCCTTCATAATATCCACACCTGTTACCTTCCCGAGTCTGCAGTGTAGTGCCCATCTCCATGCTTGGCACTTTGCAGAAAACATGTCACTTCGTTCTCTCAACAGTCCTTTCCTTCACAAATATTTACTCTGCATTTCCTGTGTGTGAGGAATGGCCCAAAGGGAGGCAGCAATGAACAAAAAGCAGGCAACTCTCTCCTCTTCTGAGGCTCGTGTTCTTCAGTGGGTGAGCATCTCTTTATTTTTTTAAATTAATTTATTTATGTTAATTGGAGGCTAATTACTTTACAGTACTGTAGTGGTATTTGCTGTACATTGACATGAATCAGCCATGGGTGTACCTGTGTCCCCCTCATCCTGAACCCCCCCTCCCACCTTCCTCTCCACCCCATCCCTCTGGGTTGGCCCAGAGCACCAGCTTTGAGTGCCCTGCTTCATGCATCGAACTTGCACTGGTCATCTATTTTACATATGGATATACATGTTTCAATATTGTCCCACCCTCACAGTGGGCGAGCATCTCGTAAATGGGCTTCCCTGCTGGCTCAGACAGTAAAGAATACGCCTCCCAGTGCAGGAGACGTGGGTTCGATCCCTAGGTCAGGAAGATCCCATGGAGTAGGAAATGTCAACTCAACCCGGTATTCTTGCCTGGGAAAATCCATGGACAGAGGAGCCTGGCAGGCTATAGTCCATAGGGTCGCAAAGAGTCAGACATGAGTGAGCACACAAAGACACCTCTTTAAATGGTACTGTTATCCTCATTTTTAAAGAGAAAATAAAGTTCAGAGTTTTCATAACTTGGAACCTCACATAGCTGGTAAGTATAAGAGATGGTACTCAAGCACTGGTTTCTAAGGCTAAAACCTACCTTCCTTCTATTACATTGGACCATTTCGTGCTCATGGCAGGTCTTACTTCTTGAATCCTATGACTGAGGGTGTGAGATAGGATATAACAGCTTTTGCTTCCGTTTGTACAGCTAGCACATTCCCAGTGAAAGTATTAGTCACTCAGTCATGCCTGACTCTTTGCAACCCCATGGACTGTAGCTCACCAGACTCCTCTGTCCATGGAACTGTCGGGAGCCACAGCCGCCATTACAGGATGGCGCCGGTTTCCTGCTTCCTGGTTCTTCGCATATATGTAGGCGGATATGCTAATTAGGGATTCTAACAGTGTTCTCTTATGAGCCAATCAGAGGTTGACTTTATGAGCCAATCAGAGGTTAACTTTATGAGCCAATCAGAGGTTGACGTTGTGAGCCAATCGGAGGTTGACACGCCTCCCCTCTGGGCTATATAAGCGGCCGTTTTCCCTGCATCGGGGCCCTCGCCACTTCCTAAAAGAGCTGTAACAATAAACCGCGTGTCAGAAGAATCCTGTCTGTGGCGTTCTCCTTATCGGCGAGGCGGGCAACCACATGGAACTCTCCAGGCAAGAATGCTGCAGTGGGTAGCCATTCCCTTCTCCAAAGGATCTTCCTGATTCAGGGATGGAACCCAGATCTCCTGCACGGCAGGCAGATTCTTTACCATCTGAGCCCAGGAAGCCCCCAGGCATGTTCCCAGGAAAGCTGCAAACTGGATCTGATCGACTCTAAAGGTCTCTGACTTAATCAGGTTATGCAGAGTGGAAGAGCATGATAATTCTAGAATATCCACAGCAGGCCTCCTGTGCGCATAGGCAGGTGTTGCTTCGGGGGCTTTATTTGCATTGATTCGTTTTCTCTTCATAAGTAACCTACAAATACAGGTACTTTTAGGATCATTTCCTTTTTACAGATGAAGAGACTAAGGGATGGAGTGTGTGTGAAACGCTTCCCAGCGTCCCCGAGCTGGGAAGGGGCAGAACCGAGTGTGACCTGAGGCTGGCTGGGCCCAGGGCTAGTTCCTGGGCACTCCTGGCTGCGTGAAGAGGAGATGCAGTTGTTCTCGTGTTGAAGGAAGTCTGGATCCCCAGACATCCCTCAGGCCATGCTAGCACATCACCCGATCTCAAGCTTGGAGGGTCTTATCTCATAAAGAACAACAGACTTGAAGGACCAGGAATCTGATTTTGACAGACAGGCAGGGAAAAGGTGTACTTGGTGAAGAGGAGAGTGTGAGCCAAGGTGTAGAATGCATCCAGGTTTTTAAAACAGCCAAGTCGGAGGATCATCACACCTTCGGTCCTTGGACATGGAAACAGGGTCACCCAACCAGGCAGAGCTCCTCTCTGGTCAGTCCCTTTAGGCCAGCATCCTTCTTCTCTTAGGCCTGGGGCAGAGACAGACCAATGGACTCTCAAAGGCAGAGGCAGCTACCTACTTGGCAGGGCCCAATGCAGAGGGAAAATGTAGGGACCTCTGTCAAAAATTAACAATGTCAAGATGGCAACAGCAGATTATTAAACCAAGAGTGGGGCTCTTCTACCTGCAGGTCACAGGGAATTCCCTAGTGGTCCTGGAAAACACTCCTCGCATCCAGTGTAGGGGCCCAGGTTTGATCCCTGGTCAGGGAAGTAGATCCCATATGCCACAACTAAGACCCAGCACAGCCAAGTAAATAAACAAATGCAGGGTGAGGTGCGGCCAAGCCAGGCCTGCCCCCGCATCTCTCTGAGCTACAATGACATCATCACCTCCCTTATCTTTCCCTCAAGGCAATTCCTGGAAATGAGTATCATCGCATCCAATTTCCAGGTGAAGAAACTGAATCTCCAAAGCCAAGCAAGATGTGCTCAAGTCCTCAGAATTAATGAGTAACTGCATCCAGATCAGAATAACAATGAAAAGACAACCAACAGTTAACATTTGTGGAGCTTCAGGACTCAAAGCTGATTCTCTAAGCCAACGTCCACATTCGTACACACACATTGCCCACTCTCTCCTGCCTGTAGCTCAGGGCTCCTGTGTCTAATGAAGAGCTGAGATGGTTTCATGTCTGGATTATAAAGTCTGGCCTAGACCACTTTGGTTTTTGTCCAGAGATGGAATCAACACATCTATTAACAGCTGTCCAGTGCCATGAATACTGTCCCCAAAGCTGGGTGAAGAGTCCCAACAGGAGACAGTGGGTAGCATCTTTCTAAACTGCTGCCAAGTCAGCCTCAGCCTCAGACTGGCACAGGGACCAGGCTATCAGACTGCATTCAACACAGAGTTGGAGGGTTTGCTTTCCTTGATAACTAGACAATCTTCAGTTAGAGTTTTCTATTTAATTATCACATTTTTTTTCTTCCCTGATAGCACAGCGGTAAAAGAATCTGCAATGCAGGAGACCTAGGGAAATGTGGGTTCAGTCCCTGGGTCGGGAAGATCCCCTGGAGAAGAGAATGCAACCCACTCCAGTATTCTTGCCTGAAGAATCCCATGGACAGAGGAGCCTGGTGGGCTACCATCCAAGGGGTCACAAAGAGTCAACCATGACTGAGTGCACACACACACATACACAAACATCACAATTTATAAAGTGAGTTTAAAAATACAGCCCCTTAATCATACTCATTCTGTTACCCTATTCAGTCTATTTAGTCCAAAATTAAGACTCTTTCTTATCCAGATCATTCCTTTCATCTGTGGAGTAATCTAACCATACCCTTAGATGAGTAACGTGTTTAACACCAAAGAGTCAGGCATAATTGAACTTAGGTCCATCCCCTGGTTTTACCAGATGTGTCTACTCAAGCAAGTATTTCTGTGTGTGAGCTCAGTTGCTCAGTCATTTCTGGCTCTGTGTGACCCCGTGGACTGTAGCCTGCAGGCTTCCCTGTCCATGGGATTTCCAGGCAAGAATAACTGGAGTGGGTTGCCATTTCCTCCTTCAGGAGATCTTCCCGACCCAGGGATGAAACTCACATCTCTTGCATTTCCTGCATTGGCAGATGGATTCTTTACTACTGAGCCACGTGGGAAGTCCCAAGCAAGCATTAAACCTCTCAGTGGAGAAGAAAGGAGCCTGGTGTGCTACAGTCCATGGGGTGACAAACATTCAGACATGACTAAGCAACTGAACAACAATAAAGGCCCAGCTCTCCAAGTCTGCTGAGATTAAATTCATAAATGTGTAAGTTTGTGGTGATTTTAAGAAGTACATCTGATGGATACTCAAGTCCTTCCACAAGATCTGCTTTGAGGTTTGAAAGCTGCAAACACTCAAATAAGAACAATCACATTTAATGAATGCTTGCAATATGCGAGGTAGTGTTCCAGGTGCTTTATAACCTATTTCTTTATGAAGCAAGGGCCATCTTCATCATCCCCATTCTACAGATGTGAAAACTGAGGTAAAGAGATGCTAATTCACCAAAGATGGCAACACCTTGAGGGGACTGGATTTAGGTGCAGGCAATATGGGTTCCATCATGGTTATCTAGGTCATGAAGTTTTTTTTTGTAGAGTTCTGTGTATCTTTGCCACCTCTTTTTAATATCTTCTGCTTCTGTTAGGTCCATACCATTTCTGTCCTTTATCATGTTCATCTTTGCATGAAATGTTCCCTTGGTGTCTCTAATTTTCTTGACGAAAACTCTAGTCTTTCCC
>SJYC01071154.1:0-52123 GCA_006408675.1 Madoqua kirkii | reverse complement strand
TATGACCAACTTAGACAGCATAATAAAAAGCAGAGACATAACTTTACCAACAAAGGTCTGTCTAGTCAAAGCTATGGTTTTTCCAGTAGTCATGTATAGATGTGAGAATTGGACTATAAAGAAAGATAAGTGCCAGAGAATTGATGTTTTTGAACTGTGGTGTCGGAGAAGACTCTTGAGAGTCCCATGGACTATACGGAGATCCAACCACTCCATCCTAAAGAAAATCAACTGTGACTATTCATTGGAAGGACTAATGCTGAAGCTGAAACTCCAATACTCTGGCCACCTGATATAAAGAACCAACTCACTGGGAAACACTCTGATGCTGGGAAAGATTAATGGCAGGAGGAGAAGGGGATCACAGAGGATGAGATGGTTCGACGGCATCACCGACACGATGGACATAAATTTGAGGAAGCTCTGGGAGTTGGTGCTGGACAGGGGGACCTGGCATGTTGTAGTCCATGGGCTTGCAAAGAGTCAGACATGACTGAGCGACTGAACTGAAACTGAATGTGGGCTTCAGATTTTGGGTTCTTCTGCACTGTAGGCAGATTCTTTATCATTTGAACAACCAGGGAAGCCCATTGGGTTCTTAGTCAGAGCTTTTTACCCTTTAATGTATAGTACATACAGATCATCTGAAGATCTAGCTAACTCCAGCTTCTAGTTCAGGAGGTCTGGATGGGGTGAGATACATTGCTAACAAGCTTCCAGATGATGATGCTGGTCCATAGGTTCTTAGTCAGAGCTTTTTACCCTTTAATGTATAGTACATACAGATCATCTGAAGATCTAGCTAACTCCAGCTTCTAGTTCAGGAGGTCTGGATGGGGTGAGATACATTGCTAACAAGCTTCCAGATGATGATGCTGGTCCATCAACCAAACATTGAGTGCTGTGTGTGTGCTCAGTCGTATCCGACTCTTTTTGACCCCATGGACTGTAGCCCACCAGGCTCTTCTGTCCATGGGATTCTCCAGGCAAGAATACTAGAGAGGGTTGCCATTTCCTTTTCCAGGGTATATTTCCTGATTCAGGGATCAAACCCATGTCTTGTCTCCTGTGTGATTCTTCAGAGGGGCATCAGTGACAGTGTCCCATGGGAGCGCCTTACAAATGCCATTCATCAGGTCCCATCCCAAACCTGCAAGTCTAGGGGTGGGGTGCAGCAATCTGTGTTCACCAAGCCCTCCAGAACATTCCAAGGAAAGCTCAAGTTCTTAGAAATGCTAGGCTTCAGTCATAAGGCTCCCACAGCCCCATGCTTTCTGGGCATCCATAGCTTGGCTATGGGAACACTCAGAGTGAGCCTTCCTTGTCTCAGGACTTTGATTCTTGCTTGAACCAGGGAGACACAGCAAAGGGTGCCAATGACCCTGAGTTTATAATTTGTGGAGCCCCCCTAAAGGACAGTACTTCCTTAAATAGAAGCCATGGCTGTCTCTGTTATACACATTTAATCTTCCACTCAGATCAAGATCAAGTGAGAGAAAATTATCCCAATTTGACTCAAGTCACTGCTTTGATTCCACTACCAATTGTCAAAGGTGACTGCACTGTGTTCTCTGGACTTGACATTCCTTCTCAGAAGTTCCCCACATCCTGGGCTTCAGGGATTCACAGACTTTGAGAGGATAAGGCTGGTGGGAGCTGGGTGTAGTTGGAGGGGGCTGTTGGGGGAGCATAGACACTGCGCAGCTGTTATCTGGAACACCAGAAGTGTTTTGACAGTTTTTGAGATGGACATTAAATCACATACTGGAGAGAGAGTGAAGTGGGTGTCAGTCAGGCTGGGGATGGGGGTGGGACAGCTGGCGAGTAGCAATTGCAGTGACTGTGATGGGACTTAGAATGAGAATCATAAATCTTGATTATTCTCTGTCTCAGCTGATTTGATCCAACGCCGTGGACAGGGAGAGAGTTCACATCTCGCTGAAAACTGCAAAAAAACTGATTAAATGTACAAACTGATATAAATAGCCCTCGATCCATGTTAATGTTCAAACTGTCACCACCAAGGAAAAGAGGTTGCATTTTGCAGATCGGGGATCTGTTTTGCTAAGAAGAGGCATGCTGGATCCCTGAGAGCCAGAGGGACCCACTGCCCTTTCTCTGTGTCTTCTTTCTAGTCCCAGGAAATAGCTAGCTATCTCTGAGTTCCCAGAATGCTAGCTGCTCTTATAATGAAGGCAATTAGTACAGCCAGCCCTCCTGATTCTGAGTGCCCTCCTGTTAAAATTAGGCACCCTATAGAAAAAATGGAAATGCAGTGTCGTTACCATAAAGCAATAATTAAGTAAACCATTCAATTATGGATGAAAAAAGGCACTTGGATTAATAAGAATATTGTATGCTTAAGAGCATTAAAATACCAGCGTATTACCATTTCTGCATACATAATGAATGAACTTGGGAGACCAGAATGATTAGAATATAAAAATACTAAATCACGGTGCCCTTCCTCATAAACCAGTGTTGCTGCTTGGGGTCTAGGGGTGGGGAGTGGGGAATGGTGTCAACAGCACAAGACCCCTGGACATTCCCACCATTGCTTAGAAACAGGGATTGGGGGGCAAGATGGGAAAAGAGATGAAAAAGAGAAACTGAGTAGCTGGCAGCATCCACTTGCAGGATGGGGCCGCAAGAGTTGTCAGCATCCAGAAGACAAGATGAAAGGTAACCGTGTGGAGCACGGGTTGCAAAGTCACATGCCCGCAGGGGCCACACAGGGGACACTAACAGGTGAACCGGGCCAAGTGAAACATAATGAGGGTGAGGTGACTTAAGGAAAGTCAACAACTCTCTGCTACTCAGCTCCTGCCATTTTTCCGCCACAGGAAGCATGGGTTCAATGTTGCCAGATCATCTAATTTTCAAGAGAACTTAGAAAAGCTGATATTTGCCTGAAGGTTCCCAAGTAAAAGGCTATGTGCGTGACACAGCACGTTGGTGAGGACCAGATATGGCTCCCGAGTCACTAGCTGTGGTCCTCGGTGTAGTCTCAGGTGCTTAAACATAGAGGGTAGGGTCAGGAAATTGTGTCCTTTCCTGACCTTGTCAATGGGAGTGTGTGTTGAGTGTTAGTCACTCAGTCCTGTCTGACTCTTTGCAACCCCATGGACTGCAGCATACCAGGCTCCTCTGTTCATGTGATTCTCCAGGCAAGAATACTAGAGTGGGTGGCCATTTCCTCCCCCAGGGAATCTTCGTGACCCAGGAATCAAATCCGGGTCTCTTGCATTGCAGGCAGATTCTTTACCGTCTGAGACACCATGGAAGCCTCATTAACTGTCTGTGTTACTCCAGAAAAACCGTATTGCCTAAGACTCAGTTTCCTCACGCGTAAAATAAAGTCTCCTAGACTGTAAGTGCTCTGAGCACAATTATAATGTCTCTTTTGCTCACCTCAAAACTCCCAAAGTGTAGCAGCATGCCTGGCATTCAGCAGGTGCACGGAAAATGTCTGTTGAATGACTAATTAAGTGAAAGAATGAATGAGCCCTGCATCTAGTCTCCTGGGTTCTTACCGCCAGTTCTGACAATCCCATTCCCCCAGCTCCTCAGCCTGATCAAAATACAAACTCTGGCCCCTGACTGCGTCGCGCGATCTGTGAAATCTTCTCCTGTTTCTGGGTTAGGTCCTGTGCTGGTCACCAGGCACAGAGAGTGGCAAGCCCTGCTCTCGAACAGCATCCAATCTAGAGAGCTCAAATATCAAGTGAGCTTCAAAACGGAACACAGAGAGATCAGCTCTATGATGCAGATGGGTGCAAGGCACTGTTTTGATTTACTTTTTTTGATCCAGGAGTCGAACTTGCCCTACTTTGGAAAAAGGACTCCAGAATCCTGGTGCTTCTACCTGACTTCTGAAAATTCATGTTGGAAGTTCTTCTCCACTCCTTCCTGACAGTCCTTATCAGCATAACCCTGACTGCTCTAAATCTTCCCTTAGACCCTTTTGTAGGAGTTGCCTTTCCTTCCAAATGCCTTAAAAAAACAAAAAACAAAACAAAACAAAAAAAAAACAACAAAAAAAAGGCTCTTGCCTCCTTCCACTCTTCAGAGCTAAACATCCCAAACCTAAATCTATATCCTAGCTTTATTCATCAAGGGACTGTAAATTCAGTTGCCTGAGGATACTTTCCACCTAGAAGGTCTCATAGCTCTGATCTCAGATAAACTCCATGAAGGGGTTGATGGCTTACAGGAAGAAGCATCTTCCTGGCATCATAAGACTTTCACTGTGCAATAACTCTTCAACAGAAAGTCTAGCTTTGACACAGCTCTGCCATAAAAGTGTTTCTACTTTTGCCCGATCTGCACACCTCCTATTCTATCATTATGCAAATAATTTCTGGAATTTCAACTGCCTTTTATTTCTGACTGCAACCTGGCCAGTCTTTTTCTAGCTCATGGATTTCATGCTATATATCACCACATGCGGCCGATATCAACCAACACACAGTACTGATGTCTTATTTTCCAATTCTTTTCCTGGAGCAACTGGTTAAGCAGGCACCCTGGCAGTCTGTCTCTCAAGTTTATCTATCATGAGACAGTTTGACCCAATGTGGACCACTGCCTAGCAATGATCACCCTGCTAACAGCCTCTCATAGTGTTCCCATCCCTCACCTTCCGATTGTTGAGCTGTTGTTGTTTAGTCACCAAGTCATGTCCAACTCTTTTGTGACCCCATGGACTGTAGCCTGTCAGACTCCTCTGTCCAAAATTCCTCTAGAATTTTCAAGACAAGAATACTGGAGTGGGTTGCCATTTTCTACTCCAGGGGATCTTCCTGATCCAGGGATTGAACTCATGTCTCTTGCATCTCCTGCATTGGTAAGTGAGTTCTTTACCGCTAGTGTCACCTGGGAAGCCTGTCCTGTATGTTTTAACAAGAATTCTAATCCAAGATCTGGTCTCCTTTTTCTGACCTCTTCAAACACATTTGGACCTTTCCTATGAATTTTTTATCTGATGTATTTATTCAATGAGCATTTATCAAACACCTGCTAAATTGCTGGCCCTTGAACAGGACTAAGAATATAAAGAATGTAGCCTGACCTCTATACATGCTGGAGTGTGGGCGTAGAGACAAGTGCAAAATTATAATGCACTATTTCAAGCCTTGAAATGTCATTTCACTGTCTCGTGTGACTTCCACTTGTCTTCCCAACAGGGATATGTCAACAGAGGTTGTGATGTATGAAATCTATTGCTAGTGTATCTGGACATTTTCATAAACAATGGAAAAGTATTAGCAGTGTGTGAGGAATAAAAAATTACAGCGGTAGAATTACACATTTTAAGAAGTCTTCAATTATGCTTAGAAGAGACTTTGCTAACCAAGTTTTCTCACCTTCTCGAATCTTGATTTTTTTGTTCCTTGATCTTCCCTCTTTATTAAAAGCTCTGGCTCCTTGAATGAGATACAAAGCCTCCTTTTTTTTTTTTTTGCTTCTGTTGTGTGTTATATTCTTCTCTCTCGGCTCCTCAAGTTTATACACTGGACAGAAGTCTTTTCCCCACATGCCACATGGGAGGAGGTTAAGACATGAATCTCTGCTCCTTGTTTCATGGTAAATAGGATTGCCTGTGAAAACCACGCCCTGCTGGCTTATCTACAGAGACACAGGCACTGTTGCCTTGGTTGATTAATTCTTGAGATTGACTTGGAATTTGTACATATCTCCTTCATGACCATTAAACAGACACTAATTGATTTTTCAGGTGTAGAATCTACTCTGTTCTCCAACTTTACAGCCCTCTCAATCTTAGCCAGAAATTGCAAGGGCCATTTGGCCCTGGTGTGGTTGTCATTCATCTTGGCTTGAGCAATACATGGGAAAAGAAGTCTAGAGTCTAGGCTCATGTCTGTAACTCATATCTCCACCTGATATATGCCTGATAACATTGAGGTGGCCAAAAAGTTCGTTCAGGTTTCCCTGAACGAACTTTTTGGCCAGCACAATATCTGTCCTTGATTAGTAAAACATAGATTTCACTTTCCTTTCCATTATACTCCCTGCTTGGTCTCCATTCCAACTACATTTCCTACCACACACACCCCCACCAACACATGTCAGAATGTGACTAGGCAGTCCATCAGCCAAGCCCAGCCTGAAGTCATGGTTTACTGCCCCTGTTCATGTATTTTAAACAGCTCGGTTGAAATGCTTTCAAGTCATACTAGGGCTCTCCAGTAATGGTGAGTACCAGAGATCGCATCAATCTTTATTCTCCACTTTCCTTTACAGATCTCATCTGCCTGGCCGCTGGAGGAGTCTGAGCTGGCACTCCTCAGCCACAGAAACTGCTTCCAGTGTCCTAAGGATGCCATGCTATGCCTTCACGGGAAGCCACTACACGTGCTTGGAGACGGAAGTGGCAGCCCACTCCAGGACTCCTGCCTGGAGAATTCCATGGCCCGAGGGGCCTGACGGCCATAGTCCATGGGGTCACAGAGACTGAGACCCGATGAGCGACTCAGACACACACACATGCTGATATTCATGCTTGGACTTTCTTCCTTCCCAAGCCAGACTAAAAGCTGAGAGTCTGGTACAGGCAAGTCACTCTGATAAGCATTCAAAATTAGACAGACTGCTGGCATCCCATCTTATAGAATAGGAAACTTGGGGCTCCAGAGACTAGGATAATTGTGTAATATCATGAAGCTGATAAACAGTAAATCCCAGATTAGAAATCAGACCATCAGCTCCCAAACACATCTTCCTTTCCAACAAGTTATCTCAGTCATGCTGCCCTATTCTCCAACACTCAATTCAGATAATCCCTCCTCTGGGAAGGCTTCTTTGAGTTCCCATGGGCAGAATTAGTTGCTCCATCTTGAGCATCCTCACAGGATTATACATAACGAGTCTTTGTGAAGTTATCACACTTGGTTGCATTTGTTTGATTTCATATAAGTGAAAGAGGAGAGTGAAAAAGTTGGCTTAAAGCTCAACATTCAGAAAACAAAGATCATGGCATCTGGTCCCATCACTTCATGGGAAATAGATGGGGAAACAGTGAAAACAGTGTCAGACTTTATTTTGGGGGGCTCCAAAATCACTGCAGATGGTGATTGCAGCCATGAAATTAAAAGACGCTTACTCCTTGGAAGGAAAGTTATGACCAACCTAGACAGCATATTCAAAAGCAGAGATATTACTTTGCCAACAAAGGTTCGTTTAGTCAAGGCTATGGTTTTTCCAGTAGTCATGTACGGATGTGAGAGTCAGACTGTGAAGAAAGCTGAGCACCGAAGAATTGATGCTTTTGAACTATGGTGTTGGAGAAAACTCTTGAGAGTCCCTTGAACTGCAAAGAGATCCAACCAGTCCATTCTGAAGGAGATCAGTCCTGGGTGTTCTTTGGAAGGAATGATGCTAAAGCTGAAACTCCAATACTTTGGCCACCTCATGCAAAGAGTTGACTCATTGGAAAAGACTCTGATGCTGGGAGGGATTGGGGGCATGAGGAGAAGGGGACGACAGAGGATGAGATGGCTGGATGGCATCACTGACCTGATGGACATGAGTTTGGGTGAACTCTGGGAGTTGGTGATGGACAGGAAGGCCTGGCATGCTGCAATTCATGGGGTGGCAGAGTCGGACACGACTGAGTGACTGAACCGGACTGAAAGGCTTTGGAGGGTGGGAGAACATGTGAGACAGGGTGCATGAGCAAAGAGCACAGTATGTAAGACTTCAATAGTTTAAGAAATTGAATGAAGGTCAGTGACATGTTATTAAGACCAATTTGGAACTTCCCCACTTTCTTGTCACACCAGACAAGATGGAAGCACTGGCATTCTATCACAGTGCAGTTAAGTGAGACAGCACATGTGAAATTACTTAGGACCTGGAAGGTTCTAGAACTTAGTAGGTTCTTCACAGATGCCAGTTAAGCCTGATCAGCAGGATGTACCAAATTTTTGACTTCCTTCTTTTTTCCCTTTTATTATCTTCTTTTCCTTTTTTTTTTTCTTTTTGTAATAGAAACCCAATATCTAAATGCCTTGGGTGACTAAAGTTTATGTCCTTGGAAGGAAAAGAAAAAAGCAGTATGGTGAAGCAGTTTCCCTGGATATGGCCTCATAAACCCCCATCCCTATTTATAATTCATGAAAGCAAAGTGTGAAGTCCCCGCAGGACATGGTCACATGATAGATAGAAGCTTTGGTCTTCACTGCCTGAAAGTGCAAATTAGAAAGAGAGGAGATGGCCTAGTCTCATGCCTGCACACCTTGTGAGAAGTACTGGTGGGGACATGAGAAAAGTGGGATGGGGTAGCAATGTTTTATTAAGTTCTGAAGGCGATGGCACCCCACTCCAGTACTCTTGCCTGGAAAATCCCATGGACGGAGGAACCTGGTGGGCTGCAGTCCATGGGGTCGCTAAGACTCAGACACAACTGAGCGACTTCACTTTCACTTTCATGCACTGGAGAAGGAAATGGCAACCCACTCCGGTGCTCTTGCCTGGAGAATCACAGGGACAGGGGAGCCTGGTGGGAGGCCGTCTATGGGGTCGCATAGAGTCGGACACGACTGAAGCGACTTGAAAGCAGTAGCAGCGGCAGGGCACTTCCAGATACTGCTTCCATAACATCTCTAAATTGCACCTGGAAACATTCCCATTTTTCAGATGTGTACAGAGGCTAAACCAGCCAACAGATGGAAACTGAGGCACACAGAAGTCT
Organism: Madoqua kirkii; assembly: GCA_006408675.1. Classification (NCBI taxonomy): domain Eukaryota; kingdom Metazoa; phylum Chordata; class Mammalia; order Artiodactyla; family Bovidae; genus Madoqua; species Madoqua kirkii. Next base: position 43,410 of record SJYC01071154.1, on the reverse strand, counting down.
CAAAGCTGGTAACTGGTCAAGCTAAAAATCTGAATCCAGATCCAACGGACTTCGAATGTTCCCAAGGGTAACACAGATTGGCCTGTGCAAAAATTAAAGCAGAAGTAATAAAAGCAAATACCTCCAGGAGCCTGTGCAGGGCAAATGAGGGGGAAGCAGCCTGACAGAAGCAGGAGGGGGCCTCGTGAACATATGCTCTTTTTAAAAGGGGCAGCTATTAATCGGCTTCTATAGTTATTGTCATGAGGCAAATGAGCACAGATCTTCCCATACTTCAAGAGAACCTCAGACCCAAATAATCATGTAACATCTCCAAGCTGTTAAAATGCTAGCATCTAATAGAGAAAGTGTACTTCCTAGGTGGCTCGTGGTAAAGATTCTGCCTCCCATTGCAGGAGACACAGGTTCGATCCCTGGGTAGGACAGATTTCCTGGAGTAGGAAATGGCAACCTGCTCCAGTATTCTTGCCTGGAGAATCTCATGGACAGAGGAACCTGGAAGGCTATACAGTCCACGGGGTTGCAAAGAGTCAGACATGAATGAGCACACAATACAGATAGATAGACAGATAGACAGACAGACAGACAGATAGACAAACAGATGGATAGATAGACAGATAGATGGATAGATAGATAGACTGACGTATAGATACTCAGCCTCTGCAGAGACCAAAGCTGTATTAAATCCTCATTTAACCCAGTGATTCTCAACTAGGTGTGGTTTTGGCTCCCAGGGAACATCTTTGAATGTCTGGAGACTCTGAGTTGTCACCACCATGGACAGGGAATGCTCTGTATTCTGGTTGATAGAGACGAGGGATGTTTATAAATACCCTACCATTCATACAGTAGTCCCTCCACCCCAAGAATCATCCAGCATCAAATGGTCATAGCACCAAAGTTGAAAAATCCTGAGTTAACCTGGAGTCCCTGAAGCTCTGATCTCTGGTTGAAAGGTTGCTTTACCCAGCTAAGTCTTCTCTGGGTTTCATCACCCCTCATGGCAATCCTGTGGCAGGAATGGCATGATATTTACTTGCTTTTCATTTGGTTTGCCTTGTTCCAGATCAAGCTAATTCTTACTAATGCTGAAGGTCTTGAGCTATACTTGCAAATCCAGCTTAATGTTCAAGTGTGTAAGAAACGGGAGCAATTCAACTCCAGTCAATAATGTAAACAAAGCCTGGTTTAGATAAACCCTATTACCAGGCCTGAAGTGGCCCAGGGCACCTCTGCTACTGCTGATAGTCCTTGGAAGGAAAAGAAAAAAGCAGTATGGTGAAGCAGTTTCCCTGGATATGGCCTCATAAACCCCCATCCCTATTTATAATTCATGAAAGCAAAGTGTGAAGTCCCCGCAGGACATGGTCACATGATAGATAGAAGCTTTGGTCTTCACTGCCTGAAAGTGCAAATTAGAAAGAGAGGAGATGGCCTAGTCTCATGCCTGCACACCTTGTGAGAAGTACTGGTGGGGACATGAGAAAAGTGGGATGGGGTAGCAATGTTTTATTAAGTTCTGAAGGCGATGGCACCCCACTCCAGTACTCTTGCCTGGAAAATCCCATGGACGGAGGAACCTGGTGGGCTGCAGTCCATGGGGTCGCTAAGACTCAGACACAACTGAGCGACTTCACTTTCACTTTCATGCACTGGAGAAGGAAATGGCAACCCACTCCGGTGCTCTTGCCTGGAGAATCACAGGGACAGGGGAGCCTGGTGGGAGGCCGTCTATGGGGTCGCATAGAGTCGGACACGACTGAAGCGACTTGAAAGCAGTAGCAGCGGCAGGGCACTTCCAGATACTGCTTCCATAACATCTCTAAATTGCACCTGGAAACATTCCCATTTTTCAGATGTGTACAGAGGCTAAACCAGCCAACAGATGGAAACTGAGGCACACAGAAGTCTCAAAGCTGGTAACTGGTCAAACTAAAAATCTGAATCCAGATCCAACGGACTTCGAATGTTCCCAAGGGTAACACAGATTGGACTGTGCAAAAATTAAAGCAGAAGTAATAAAAGCAAATACCTCCAGGAGCCTGTGCAGGGCAAATGAGGGGGAAGCAGCCTGACAGAAGCAGGAGGGGGCCTCGTGAACATATGCTCTTTTTAAAAGGGGCAGCTATTAATCGGCTTCTATAGTTATTGTCATGAGGCAAATGAGCACAGATCTTCCCATACTTCAAGAGAATCCTCAGACCCAAATAATCATGTAACATCTCCAAGCTGTTAAAATGCTAGCATCTAATAGAGAAAGTGTACTTCCTAGGTGGCTCGTGGTAAAGATTCTGCCTCCCATTGCAGGAGACACAGGTTCGATCCCTGGGTAGGACAGATTTCCTGGAGTAGGAAATGGCAACCTGCTCCAGTATTCTTGCCTGGAGAATCTCATGGACAGAGGAACCTGGAAGGCTATACAGTCCACGGGGTTGCAAAGAGTCAGACATGAATGAGCACACAATACAGATAGATAGACAGATAGACAGACAGACAGACAGATAGACAAACAGATGGATAGATAGACAGATAGATGGATAGATAGATAGACTGACGTATAGATACTCAGCCTCTGCAGAGACCAAAGCTGTATTAAATCCTCATTTAACCCAGTGATTCTCAACTAGGTGTGGTTTTGGCTCCCAGGGAACATCTTTGAATGTCTGGAGACTCTGAGTTGTCACCACCATGGACAGGGAATGCTCTGTATTCTGGTTGATAGAGACGAGGGATGTTTATAAATACCCTACCATTCATACAGTAGTCCCTCCACCCCAAGAATCATCCAGCGTCAAATGGTCATAGCACCAAAGTTGAAAAATCCTGAGTTAACCTGGAGTCCCTGAAGCTCTGATCTCTGGTTGAAAGGTTGCTTTACCCAGCTAAATCTTCTCTGGGTTTCATCACCCCTCATGGCAATCCTGTGGCAGGAATGGCATGATATTTACTTGCTTTTCATTTGGTTTGCCTTGTTCCAGATCAGGCTAATTCTTACTAATGCTGAAGGTCTTGAGCTATACTTGCAAATCCAGCTTAATGTTCAAGTGTGTAAGAAACGGGAGCAATTCAACTCCAGTCAATAATGTAAACAAAGCCTGGTTTAGATAAACCCTATTACCAGGCCTGAAGTGGCCCAGGGCACCTCTGCTACTGCTGATTAGCGTAAATGCTAAACACAAACCAATTAACACACTCTAAGGCCGCTTATCTCCTGTCACTTAGCGCAGAAATAAAGCCCAGCGCTAAATACACATATTGATTTAGCCATTAAATCCAACATCACTCAAAATAAAACTCATTATATTATTGAGTAACAACAAAGTCACCTCAGTTTTCAGGATGGGCCGTTATTATTAAGAAATTTCACTTTTCCATTTTTCCATTGATTTCTCACACCACCTGAGTACTTCCTCCCAACGTGGGTCTTAACCAGCTCTAGGACAAACCTTGGAGAAGGCAATGGCACCCCACTCCAGTACTCCTGCCTGGAAAATCCCATGGGTGGAGGAGCCTGGTAGGCTGCAGTCTATGGAGTTTCACAGAGTCCGACACGACTGAAGTGACTTAGCAGCAGCAGCAGCAGGACAAACCTAAAAGGGAGAGTTTTGCATTCCCTTTAACAGGTGATCTTTGCTTTTAGCCCTAAAGAGGTACCTTCAGAAGGGAATCTTTTTCCTTTAAAATGCTATTTCAGCACAGACAAGGATATTTTATGCTTGAAAGAAAGGATATTATATGGTAAGCTGAACTGGGATATTAAACAACAAATACAAAAACCACAGGCGTTATAATAAAAATGAGTTAACTTTGAACATTAACCATAAGCACTGATCCGATGCTTATGGGCAAAAAAAAAAAAAAACAACCCTGCAGAAATATCTTCCTAGTTTAGGTGTAAACAACAGACTTAGGCATCTGACAAACTAATCATGAAATCAATTTGAACAGCCATTTTAATTTATTCTGTATCAGGTGCCAAAAGCCCTGTTCCATGTTCTGTCATTTTTGCAGTTATCACCTCTTACCAAAATGATTTAAATAGTGGGGGACCAAGCCCCAGTGAATGCTTTACTGACCTTCATATGCCATATGATAGCTTGGAGTATTGGCATCCAGAGGACACTATTCCTTACAGGTAACACAGAAGACATCAGTCCTGAGTTATCTTAAGGTAACTAGTCTTAAGAAGACTTAAGAAGACTTCTGCTTCTAGAAGTCCCCTGTGGCACTAGTGGTAAAGACTCCGCCTGCCAATGCAGGAGACATAAGAGAAGCAGGCTCAGTCCCTGGGCCAGGAGAAGATTCCCCTGGTACCCAATCCAGTATTCTTGCCTGGAGAATCCCATGGACAAAGGAGCTTGGCCGGCAATGGTCCACAAGGTTGCAAAGAGTCAGACATACCTGAAGCAACTGAGTACTCAAGCATAGAAGTTAAGTGTCTGTTTTTTGGGTTGTATTTTCCTATAGATTTCATTTGTGACTCTTTTACCTTTATGTCTGACTGACAGGATTGGACACATGATCCTAGTCCTTGTAAATATCTCTCTACCGGATGCTATTCTTACCAGACCATCCTTGTAAACTACTTAATAACCAGTTGATTCATCAGCTGCTCTTAACACATGGCTCTGGTGTGTTACAGACTGATGGTAGAGAAATAAGTACCCTTTCAGTTCAGGAAGAACACATAATCCATTGTATCTCCTATTTATCCAACACACCTTATTGATGGAGATCTATTATACTCAAGAACCTTACTTATGAGGATAGCAAGTAGCCCTGTCTTTGTTGGAGGGGAACACAAAACCTTCCGTGGGGACTCAGGATGATAAGCTGGAGTGAACATATGCATTTATCCCCTTTCCTTCTAGAAAGACCATTAAAATGACAGTAAGTATATGTTAAACCCTACTTTCTAGGTTTGTTAAATATGTATAGAAATACATACGGACAAAAAGAACTGGAAGGGGACAAGAGTAGATGAGGAAACTGACGTGTCAGGATGGAAAAAAAATTAGAACTGAGCACCCTCACAGGCAGGCATCAAAAAGAGGCAAGAACATTTGTTCCAGGAAAACTTGGGAAGCCCAGAGCTTGGAGGTTCCAGGCAGAAGGTGTGGGCACAGGGCATGGAGCTACCCACAGCACTGTTGGTTGAAAGTCTCTGCCCTGTGCTGCAGTGCCAGGTAACTTGTCTGCCTCACTCCATCCCACCGTCAAATGCCAAGCTGAAAACACCTCCAATGTGAAAGCAAAGGAATCAAACACAGTCTGTGGCTTCAAAAGGGAGACACAATCAGTGCAGTCTATCCGACTGTCCATAGTGACCCGTTCCTGGGTGGGCACACTACAAAATTGTTTCAATGAAAGTCACCCTTGGAAGGTTTTGAATTTTCTTTTTTTTTGACATGGACTATTTTAAAAGTCTTTGTTGAATTTTGTTACAATAGTGCTTCTATTTTCTGTTTTGGTTTCTTGATCACGAGGCATCAAGGCATGTGGGAATCAAACCCACACCCCTTACTTTGGAAGGTGTTAACCACTGGACTGCCTGGGAAGTCCCACCCTTGGAACTTTTACTGGAAATGTTAAGTAAAAGATATATTTGTCGTGATGGGACTGCTAAATTGGTAGCATGCAAGCCTCCAGTTTCAGGGGGTCATCTTTCTTCCAGCAGAGACTGCCTGAGAATAGAGGCAATAGGAGCTGGTCCACAAAATGAGAGAGACAGATTCATGACGAGTATTGTTTGAGCACCAGGATCCAGCCATACCTGAAGCTAGTTTTCCCTAGATAGAAATCAGCAAACAGTGAGCAGTTACTATGTGTCAATTTTTCTTCTAAGAGATTGACTTAGTATAATCAATTAACCCTCACCACAGCCCTGTGATGAAGGAATTCTAATTATCTCTGTTTTACTGATAAGAAAAGTGTTTGGACAAGTTAAGTAAATAGGAGATCAATGGTTCTAACTCAGGAAGTCTGGTTCCAGAGTCAACAAATTTAAAGCATATTATAAAACCCCTGGTTGTTAGCTCTGGGAGTCAATAAATTCCTATAAGTCAGTTGGACTTGGATTTCTGTCTCTTTCAAATGATAGAGACTTCACCAATCTACTCTCTTGTCTGATGGGAGCAAGAAAGAAATCTCTTCTGATGGGAGCCTGCCAACTATGTAAACATTATTTGTGTAAAAGGCCTTGATTTACCCTTCTCCTGTGAACTGTTTTCAAGTAAGGAATTCTAAGGATACTTCTGGGAATCCAAAGTCCTTTATCTGGAAACACCAAATTATCCAAATCTTTCTAAAGTTCAACTGTTCAGTAGCTCTTGTTTCTGGATTTTTCCTAAGATCTAAACCCACTGGTGTTGGAGAATACTCTTGAGAGTCCCTAGGACTGCAAGGAGATCCAACCAGTCTCTCCTAAAGGAGATCAGTCCTGGGTGTTCACTGGAAGGACTGATGTTGAAGCTGAAACTCTGGTACTTTGGCCACCTGATGCAAAGTACTGACTCATTTGAGAAGATCCTGATGTTGGGAAAGATTGAAAGCAGGAGGAGAAGGGGGTGACAGAGGATGAGATGGTTGGATGGCATCACCGACTCGATGGACATGGATTTGGGTGGACTCCGGGAGTTGGTGATGGACAGGGAGGCCTGGTGCGCTGCAGCTCATGCGGTCGCAAAGAGTCGGACACGACTGAGTAACTGAACTGAACTGAACTGAACCCCACTTTTCCACTATTCCTCTGGGTTTGTCAGCTGATCAGATTTCTGGTCAGCAAGGAATTTAGCTCTTAACCCTTTCCACTATTTCTGGTCTACTTCTTCTTATAATAAACAAACTAGACCTTTGCCTGACTTTGTCCTACTGGGTCTCATGAGATATATTTTATGTGTGGTGACTATTTATTGTCCCAAGTGCTCTAGAGTTATCCTTAGAAAACAACATTTACAGGTTCCTACGTTAGTACCCTCCCCACTTTTTTCCTATGCCTCCACTTTTCCTGAGTAATCTCAGCCATTTGCAAGGCTTTAATAACCAACTGCCGCTACTGCTGCTGCTGCGTCGCTTCTGTCGTGTCCGACTCTGTGCGACCCCATAGACGGCAGCCCACCAGGCTTCCCCATCCCTGGGATTCTCAAGTCAAGAATACTGGAGTGGGTTGCCATTTCCTTCTCCATCAATGGCCAACTACACACTGATAATCCCCAAACTTCACAGTGAGTTCTGACTCTTTTTCCTGAACATTACACCTCGGATTCCAATTCCCTACTACACACGTGCACCTGGAAACTCCACGGAAACTCCACCAAAATAATTTATTTCTTCCATGCTGCTCTAGAACCCCATTCACCTGCTCCTCTACTTACGTCTCAATTCTGTTAATGGCACTATCATTCATTCAAGATTCTAAAACAGACCACCTTTTTTTTTTTTTCATCTTTCTTGCCCAGGACCCCTTGTTCAGTTAGTTACCAGGTCCTGGAAACCCTCCTTTAAGGTATCCCTCAGAGAAAAATAAACCATCTTACACTGTAGGTAGAATGTAAATTCATGCAGCCATTATGGAGAACAGTATGGAGGTTTATGGCAAAACCAATACAGTATTGTAAAGTAAAATAAAATAAAAACTAAAAATAGAGCTTCTATATGATCCTACAATCCCACTCCTGGGCATATACTGGGTTTGGCAAAAAGGTTAATTGGGTTTTTGTGTAAACGCTTATGGAAAAAGTCCTAATGAACTTTTTGGATAGCCCAATATCTGGAGAAAATTTTAATTTGAAAATATACCTGTACCCCTATGTTCAGGAGAGCACTATTTATAATGGTCAAGACACAGGAGCAAACTAATGTTTGCTCCATCAGTAGATGAACAGATAAAGATGTGTTACATATATACACTGGAATGATCGTATCCGACTCTTAGCGACCCATGGACTACAGCCTACCAGGCTCCTCTGTCCATAGGATTTTCCAGGCAAGAGTACTGGAGTGGAGTGCCATTGCCTTAGCCAAATGGAGTGATACTCAGCTATAAAAAGGAATGAAATGATGTCATTTGCAGCATCGTGAATGGGCCTACAGATTATCATAGTGAGGAAAGCCAGACAAATAACGTATGATATCTCTCTGTGTAATTTTTAAAAATGATAAAATGAACTTAGTTACAAAAGAGAAATAGACTCACAGACATAGAAGACAAACTTATGGTTACCAAAGAGGAAAGAGCTGAAAAGGGATAAATTTGGAGTTTGGGATTAACATATATACACTGCTGTATGTAAAATAGATAAACCACAAAGACTTACTGTATAGCACAAGGAACTAAATTCATTATCTTGTAATAACCTACAATAGAAAAGAATCTGCAAAAGGATAGATTTATATGTATGTAAACTGAATCACTTTGCTGTACACCTGAAACTAACCAACACTGTAAATCAGCTATACAGTTGAAATAATAATTAAGTGAAGGGGAAAAAAGTAAAAAAAATATCCCTCAGAGACGTCCTCTCTTCTCTCGCCTCACTATTTCTTGGCTGAGCTCTTGCTAATAGCCCCCTCAACCTCCCCACACCCCTAGGTCCTTTCCATCCTGATCTGCCCTCCTCACTGTATCCAGTGCAGTCTCTCTTCAAAAAACATTTCAGGGCCTTGGAAAAAAAAATGGCACAGTAGGTGCAAGCAGTCAGAAAACCCTTTCCCGAATGCCTTTAAAATGCCCTCAAACAACCAATAAGAGGATGGTGTGTTATCTTCACAAACAGGATAAAATCAATCACATTCTGAATCACGGCCGAGTGTATATTAATTGCAGTATCTTTCAAAATAGGTTTTAAAACGTATCTTATTATATCACAAGCTTGTTGAAAAATATCAATTACTTTGTTATTGCCTAAAGAAAGATAAATCCCAATATTTTTAGACTTTTTATTTGGAAGCAATTTAAAATTTAGAAGCTGCAAGAATAAAACAGCACAAAAAACACCTGTACTCAGTTTCACATATTTTTAACATTTTGTCTCTTTTATCACCTGCTCTATATAAATATTCACACAGACACACAGATTGATATTTTCCACACCAGTTTTAGAGAACATTGTATGAATCATGGTCTTCGACCTTTAAATAGTTCAGTGTGTATTTCTAAGAATAAGAAGTGTTTTTATATACCCACAGTACAGTTATCCTCTTCACTAAATTTAACACTGATCCAATATTTTTTTTATCACAACTACCATCTAAATTCCAATACTATCAATTGACCCAATAGAGTCCTTTACTGCTTTTCCATTCCGTTTAGTACAGGACCTAGTCAAGGATCAGAGATTACATTAATCTGTAACGCTTCCACAACCTTTCTCTATCTTTTATAACTCTGATATGTTTTGAAAAATATAGTCCCCTTTTGTCCCTTAAATAGAACTTTCCTTCATTTGGGGTTTGTCTGATGTTTCCTCATGATTAGATTCAACCACTTCCCCACTGAATGCCAGTACCTATACCCTGCCCTTCTCAGGGTAATATGTCTGAAAGTCCAAACATGTACAATGTAGCATTCGGGGTCTTTAAATTCCGACTTTCCCTAGAGTCCACATACCCATTGAACCCTGCCTGGCTGACCTCCCAAGGACTAGTCTTTGGAGAATCTTATCTGCCCATCATCCATTCATTTGAGGAATGCCCTCCTTCAATTCCTGATGAATCTTCTTTATTTTCATAGAGGTAGACCCTCTTTCTCTTGTTTTAGACATATCATCTGGGACCAGGAATGGACAACAAGGTCTTTCCTCTCCTTAGACACAGAAATGCAATCAAGGGTGGGCACGTATCACTATGGAGAGCAGTATGGAGGTTCCTCAAAAAACTGAAAATAGAACTGTCATATGATTAAGCAATCCCATTCCTGGGGTATATCTAGAGGAAACTATAATTCCAAAACAGACATGCACCTCAGTCTTCTCAGCAGCACAATTTACAATAGCTAAGACATGGAACAATCTAAAGGTTTATCAACAGATAAATGGATAAAGAAGATGTAGTACATATATAGGATAGAATACTACTCAGTCACAAAAAAGAATGGAAAAAGCCATTGCAGCTACGTGGATGAACCTAGGAAGCAAGGTAAGACACAGAGAGAAAGACAAACATCATATGATGCCACTTATACGTGAAATCTAAAATATGACACAAATGAACTTATCTATGAAATAGACTCACAGACACAGAGAGCAGACATATGGTTGCCAAGGGGTGGGGGTTGGGGGAGGCACTGGTAGTTCTGGGTTAGCAGGAGCAAACTATTACATATAGAAAAGATAAACAGCAAGGTCCTACTGTACAGCACAGGAAGCTATATTTAATATCTTGTGACAAAGCATCATGGAAAAAATATTTTTAAATAATATATATGTATAACTGAATCACTTTGCTGTATACCAGAAGCAATCACAACACTGTAAGTTAACTGTATTTCAATTTAAAAAAGGATGGCACATATCCCAAGTTAGGCCATCCTAGACTTTCTCTGGGCCTCTAGGACATCTCTTTTCCTTGAGCTCTGTGAATTGTGAGGAGAACATATGTTTGGCTCTTCTAAGGAAGAGCATCTTATCACAATACAGGCAGACCATTCCTAGAATGAGGGAAATTAGCTATAACTTGCAGTGAGTATATGAGAGAGAAAGAGGTAAGCGATGGCCTCATTTAGGAACCTGATTCCTACCATACCTTCATCACCCAGGACTTCCTGGTTACATGAGCTAGTAACTTCCTGTGGTGCTTAAGATAAGAGTGAGTGTCTATATTTTGTAAGATGCATTAGCCTGACTTTGTCACCTTTTCCACACTAGTCTTTGTTGCTGATGTCCAACATGATAACAGATTGAACAGTAATAGAAACCTTTTGCAAATTTACCTACAGACTAGATCAGCATTTCTTACATTCTGTGTTCACATATTCTACAGACTGTTCAAACCTGCTCATGAGCAGTCTGATAGAAGAGACAAGTACATTACTATCTGAAATTATATTTTAAACAGCAAGTTCAATATGAATTTTTGAAAGCCCTTAGGATGTGTCTAAAGCAGTTCTCAGAGGAAAACTCATAGTTCTAAATGTTATGAATTTTAAACTATACACAAGATTGAACAGTAATAGAAACCTTTTGCAAATTTACCTACAGACTAGATCAGCATTTCTTACATTCTGTGTTCACATATTCTACAGACTGTTCAAACCTGCTCATGAGCAGTCTGATAGAAGAGACAAGTACATTACTATCTGAAATTATATTTTAAACAGCAAGTTCAATATGAATTTTTGAAAGCCCTTAGGATGTGTCTAAAGCAGTTCTCAGAGGAAAACTCATAGTTCTAAATGTTATGAATTTTAAACTATACACGAGAAAATAAATTATACTTAAGGATCTAGAAAAAGAATAAGATAAGTACAAGGAAAACAGATGGCAGCAATTTAAAAAGACAAAAACAGAAATTACTAGATTACAGAATAGAAGAAAAATACTTGAAATGGTGACTACAATCCCAAATATAGTTTTCTGAAAAACCATCTGTTCACCTAATCAAAAGAAGAGAAAAATGCAAATTCCCAATATTGAAGTAAGAATGGAGAAACAGTCTCAGATGCAGAGGCAATTTCATTATGCAAGAAAGAAATGTATGCCCAGGAAGCTTCAGAAGTGAATTATATCATAACTCTGAAGGAAAAAAACAAAAAGAAGTCTTGTGCCATTTAACATGTTACAGAGCATTCTTTCAAAAGCATAATGTGATAGATGCTTAGAGAGAAATCTTAAAAAACTTACCAGGGCATTTCAGTAGGAACATTTTGCTAGTTCTCAAAGGTTGACTATGGATTCATCAAATGGACAAGAGCAGAAAGTACATCCCAGACAAAGAGAATTTGGAGAGAAAGACTTGGATTGTGAACATGCAGAGGAAATAAATAGTCATCAAATGGTACAAGCCTGGGAAGAGTGGAAAAATGGATTAAAGATAAGGAACAGAAAGAAAAACACTCTGATAATCTGGAGGGTTTTATAATGGAGTTGATTTCTAATAATATCTAGATATGCTACTGAACTTTGGTAGATAAGGCCAGGAAAGGAGTCAGACCTATGATATCAGGTATGCAGCACTAACTCATTATGATCAGAAGTATGATGTGGGTAGCAAACATGTGAAGTAATCTTAGTTACACTGCAGAAGTATACTACTTGGAAAGAAGAAGATGACAGCCTGCATCTCCAGTGTTCTGGTCAGCACACTTTGATGTAATGTTTAGTTACAGAGTATTGGTTTTCGTAAAAAAAGAGAGAACATATCCAGAGGAAGACTAGGATAATTAGTCACTTGATGGAAATTATTGTTTTGTTTTTTCTCATTCTTTGAGGAAAAATAATTCATTTCTCCTTTGGGAAGCATTTGCCATCATCCCCCTCCATACACATATAACACCATCCTTAGCCCATGTCGGGTCTTAAAATCAGGCAGAGCAATGGGAACATGACCCAGGCATGCCCATCCAGTCTTATCCTCCTGGGAAGAAAAAAAGGAAATGATTAGTTTTTAGGCTCTTGATCACCAAATTCACTCAAGATTTGAGTTGGAACTATTAGAAAAATATTCACTGGGTTTGCTGAGTTGAGGGGACATAAATCTGAGGCTCCCAGGAGTCACTCTGATCCTGAAGCCAGTGAGGAAAGTGAAATACACAAGGGACGGAGAGAGAAAAGTTCCTGATGCCGTTAGTGAGAACCTTGGTCCATTCAATATGAATGCTGCTGCTGTACAGATCTTAACTGTTCTTTTAACTAGCTTTAGTTCAGTTTCTGCCATTCACCACCAAAAGATTTCTGGCTAATTCAGCATGCCATCAGAGAAATAATTAATGGAACTATTGGTTCTGAATTTGAAATGACACAGGGAAACCGTGACTGCCCTTTTTAAACTCAAAAACAATTTCAATGAAATCAAGACAAGGTAAGGATAACCTGCATTCGTAAGTATTTATTTTGCACTTTTTGAGGTTTAAATAATACCATAAGACAAAAAAAAATCAATTAATTTCTGAGCTACTGGATAAAAAAAGGACATTTTTTTTCTCTTTGGTGATACGATTATCATCTTGATAAATCATTTTGATCCAGTAAGGTGGCTGAATCAAAGACAATACACAAAACCAATGCATTTTCTAAATCAAGCACTAATTAGAAAAGACACAACTGTCTATTTTCTGGAAGAAAACAGAACCTATTATCTTATACTGTATATTAAATTTCTGATAGATTAAATTTTCTAATGTAAACAAATAATAATATAGTTAAATTCTAGGTTATAATTTAAAATTATATGCATATTTCCAGATACTTAAACCACACAGAATATCCAGAAGCTCTAAAACTCTCTCCTGACACTTTATCTTGTCCTCAGTCTTGTCCCAGACCTCTGGTGGAAGGAGATGGATACGAAACAGCCATAAAATAAGCAGATGATTCTTAGAATCTATGAAGGTATCAGGGAATAGTGTTGTCACCACCAATGCCTGCAGAGAGTTGCTATAACTAATAATTAGAAGGCATTTGGTCCCAAATCCTATCTAGTCTCTAATCACATTTCTCTGCTAGTTCTCAGCCAAGGGGAAAATTTCCTGTATCATTATTTCTACTGAATATCTCCTGCTCCATCTTATCTATAAATATACCATTTTTTATAAGGAAGACAAACACATCAACTGAAGCAAATGTGCTTCTTAGCAAGGTGCCACACAGTCAGTTTCAAATGCATAATCCTGGTAGAGTTAGGGAAGAGAGGCATCAGAAGAGAGAAAATTTTACACTGACTGTTCATCTACTATGCATAAAATATTTTCAATATCAAAAAAAAAAAATCACAAAAAACAGAAACAAAAAAACAGTGCATGTCATTATCTCTGTCTTATAATGAGGAGACCCAGCAAGTTTAAACAACTTGTTCAAAGACTGTGATAAGCATTCTGATGTGTTTTCCTGCCTGTTCTCTCCTTTTAGCAGGCTGATTCTCTTGGAGTAATCATCCACCCTCATTCTCAGTCCTTATCTATCCAGGGATGGGCGCATGGTTGAGGCACAGACAATCACTTTGTTTTATCCCTCTGCCACAGTGATTGGAATAGGCATGAGACTCGGGTCAGTTCAAATTTTAAAATTTTGTTGGATTTGTTGAAAAACATAAATTTATTTCCAGTTGGGTAGCTAGAGCTGCCAGAGACTGCCCTGTGGACGATGTCAACCTAAGACCTGAACGGAATAGATACGAACTAAGGCAAGAGACAGAGTCTTGATTCTACAGTTTGAGCCCCTGGATCCAGCCATACCTGAAGCAAATGATGACTTTGGATTTTGCAAGTACAAAGATCAATAGATTCCTCTATTTACTTAAATCACTTCATGTTGGGCTGCTATCTCCTGTGCAGGAAACATCTTGATTAATTGGGTCACCATGGAGCTGACTGAACCAAGATATAAATGTCTTTCTTTCTGACTCCAAAGATCATAATCTGTCCACAGGGCTATGATTTCTGGAAAAGCACTGTTTATTAACTGGAGAAAAATAATACAATTCACAAAATAATCTGCTGTGATTCCTGACATGCACTTAGTCTGCTGTGAACACTACACTGTCTTTGATGAATGGGATTAAGGAAGACTATTCTGGGAAAGTTGTTAATGGGATTTAAATCATATTTAAACAACAACAACAACAACAACAATGAAGCTCATTTCCCAAGGACCTGGCTTTATTCAGTAGGTAGGTGGTACTTGGGTGAAAAGCACATGTTGAAGTGGAAAGAACAACTCAGTCTGAGTCAACAGAACAGAAAGATAGTTCTGGTCTCACGGTTCAGCTATGTGATTTTAGGAAGAGAGGGCAGTTCTCCAAGCCTTAATTCTTTCTTGTCCTTCTGGCAGAGATTTTGTAAAACAAAAATAAGATTTTGGCTGTTATTTTATTATTATTATTTTTAATTGCAAAGGGCTATAAAGTAATATTATTAGATGTTGCTGTGGCATTTGGGTACAGTTTAGATTGCCGGTGCCTTTACTACAACATATAATAGTGAATTTTAGACTCAGCATTAAAAACAAATAACATAAAGAAATGAATATTGGTTAAAAAATAAATAAGTAGGATCAAGTTAACTGCATTTACTAACAGAAGACATTAGCTCAAAGGCAGTATTGCGAAGATAAAAATGGTGACTCACAAACAGCATAGAGCATGTCCTCATTTCATAAAGTACTGTATGAAATGGTAAGATATGTATTGTTAATAAGATAGAATGGGCAAATAAAGAGACTAAATAAATTATAATCAGATAGAAAAAAAATAAATTTAAAAGATTAAAAATGCCAGACAAGACAATGTAGAATAAAAATTAAAATGTAATTAGGTCCTAATGGGGAAAAGAGGTGTGTATTATAAAGCTTAAGAGAATTAAGTAAAACAATATACCAAGAGGAACAGAGGGATTCTAAAGCAGAAAACGACCTGGATCGTACATTTAGTGAGTGCATAATATATTCCAAACACTAGGCATTTTATATTCAGTATCTCATTTGTCCTAGTGGCAACATTGCATTTTACCAACAGGGAAGCTGAAGCCTGGAGTAGCGGCTACAGGAGGCGCAGTGGCCTCACAGTAGGTGCCAGTGAGCTTAGATGGGAGCTCTTAAGGTCTAGTTTCTAAGGTATACTTTGCCCCACACACTGCTTCTGAAACAGCTGTGGTTATATTTCAGCGCCCCTGCAAAGGCTGTTCCTAGGTTTCATTTGGATTTCAAGACAGAATTGATATCGTTAGGGTGTGAAGTAAATGCACAATGGAGCCCAAGGGCCACCCCACGTTATTTCAGTAACAACCCTATTCTTCCCTTGGGAAACCAGCCCACGGCAACTCTCAGGGCATCTCCTCTCTGGGCGGAGCGCTTAACCCAGGCCTCAGCCAATCAGGTTATCGCAGTCTCTTCCCCAGCAGGGATGCCTCCAAGGTGGTCAGCTGACCCAAACCTGGCCAATCGGAGCCGCAATCTCAGATTACAGGGCTTCCTTTTGAACTCAGAGCGTTGGATTCTTGTCCCCACTCACCCCACCTCACCTAGCTTGAATTAAACAGAAAGTATGACCTATCACACTGGCAGCAGCCAGGTATCCACCCCCGAGGAGGGCCTGCCCAATCCTGGGGCACACAGAGTGCAGGGCGGAGCAGCCGAGAAAGAACAACGGCTTCGCAGCGCTGCTTTTCCCTCAGCCACACCAACCGTGCAGCAAAATCACCCCCATATTTTATAAGCACTTGAACTAGTGTGCCTGAGGGTTTCTCTTCGGTTCAGTTCAGTTCAGTCGCTCAGTGGTGTCCGACTCTCTGCGACCCCATGAATTGCAGCACGCCAGGCCTCCCTGTCCATCACCAACTCCCGGAGTTCACTCAGACTCATATCCATCGATGAGATGCCATCCAGCCATCTCATCCTCTGTCGTCCTCTCTTCCTCCTGCCCCCAATCCCTCTGAGCATCAGAGTCTTTTCCAATGAGTCAGCTTTTTGCATGAGGTGGCCAAAGTACTAGAGTTTCAGCTTTAGCATCATTCCTTCCAAAGAAATCCCAGGGTTGATCTCCTTTAGAAGGGATTGGTTGGATCTCCATGCAGTCCAAGGGACTCTCTTACTCACAGCTTAAAACTTATAGCAACATCATCTGGAAGCCTTATATCCCTATTGTGAGAAGCAATGAAAGTAACCCAAAACATTTCTCACCCCTAGCCTCAAAGCCCAGACAAGATGCTGACTCTAGCCAGGGGCCGTGGGTGTCACAACCAGATTGCTATGGTCCTAATCGGGAGCTCCCAGGGAAGATTCCCTGGAGGAAGGTATGGCAACCCACTCCAGTATTCTTACCTGGAGAATCCCTATGGACAGAGAAGCCTCGTGGGCTACAGTCTGTGGGGTTGCAAAGAGTCAGACATAACTGAGCGACTAGCCCAGCGGAGCACAGCTCAGCACAGCACACCTCTAACGACTTGGATGTTTCCTTTGAAGATTATGTGACTAAGAAGATAACAGATTTCCTTTTGTGTTGGTTTCAGTAGAAAGAGTCAGATAATCCTGGATTCAAGTATTAGCTTTGTCACATACTAGAAGCATGCATGATCCGCGGAAAGTTATGGCTTTTCCCTCCCTCTGTGCCTTGATACATATTCCTCTACCTGGAACATTCTTCCATCCCTTGTCCACCACCACCTCCCCTTTGCCTGGATTAGCACTGGTCATCATCTAGATCTCAGTTTAGACATCACTTCCTCCAAGAAGCCTTCCTGGACTAAGGTCTAAATCAAGTTAGCTTTATCCTATTCTCAAGGCACCTCCATTCTTTCCTTGTCTCCGCACTTGTCTCCCTATAATAATCACAATCAAAAGATAAATATCTGTCTCCTAGCAGGATAGAAGCCCCATGAGGCAGGGAGTGTGCCACAGAACTCACCACTGGATTCTCA
Source organism: Madoqua kirkii (assembly GCA_006408675.1). Lineage (NCBI taxonomy): Eukaryota > Metazoa > Chordata > Mammalia > Artiodactyla > Bovidae > Madoqua > Madoqua kirkii. The sequence goes on along the minus strand of SJYC01071154.1, from coordinate 25,847 downwards.
TAGTGAAGTAGAACAGTGAAAAAGCTCTGATGAATGAACAAACATCTTAGTCTTTCCATTTTCTCCTTTGTGTAATGGACATCATTATAGCCAGAAATTTATAGGATTGCTGGGAGTTTTAACTCTGGATGTAGTTGTCCCATCAGATTAACTGGTACACACTAGGTGTTCAATAAATGTTAATCATCTTCTACTTCATTTACCTTTTTCAAGAAATTTATTTTTTAATTAATTTTTACATTATTTTTTTATTGAAGTACAGTTGCTTTACAATGTTTTGTTAGTTTCTACTTTACAGCAAATTGATTCAGCTATACATATATTCCCCCATTTTTGGATTTCCTCCCCATTTAGAGCACTGAATAGTGTTCCCTGAGCTAAAAAGTACTAGGTTCTCACTACTGTTGTTCGGTTGCTAAGTTGTATCAGACTCATGCGATCCCATGGACTGTGGCCCACCAGGCTCCTCTGTCTGTGGGGTTTCCAGGCAAGAATACTGGAACAGGTTCCATTTCCTTCTCCAGGGGATCAAACATGTATCTCCTGTATTGGCATGTAGCTTCTTTACCACTGAGTCACCAGGGAAGTCCCAGGTTCTCAATACTTATCTATTTTATACATAGTATAATAATGTATAATTTTATACATAGTATGATATATAATAGTATACATTGTATAATATCTATTCTATAATAGTATAATAGTCCAAATCTCTCATTTAATTCCACTCTCTCCCTCCTTTCCTCTCTTGGTGTTCATATATTTGTTTTCTATATCTGTGTCTCTATTTCTGTTTTGCAAATAAAATCATCTATATAAGAAATTTGTTTCTTTTGGAGTCATTCTTTGCTATTCACTCATTTGATCTCTTTGAATGTCAGTAATAAAATCTTCAGTATTTCTTCAGAAATCTATAACATCTCAAGGGTTAATAATAATCTTTCTCAGCATGACAGTAATTCCTGGGTCACAATCAGCACAGAAAGCTCTTTTTCCTCTGACTAGCTGTCAACATGGAAATAAAGTGATTAAAACTGTTAAATATCATATATAATAAATGGCACCAATATAAAACTTAATGCCCCTAATATTTCCTTTGAGTTGCTACCTTTCACATTAATTGAAGCAAGAAATGTTCCACTTAGTTAAAATATCTACTTAGTATCCTGCTCATAAATACCTCTGCAGCCCGAGCTCACTGGTTCAGTGGGTTTAAATTAGTTGGTATCAATGTTATTGATGATCCGAGGATTCAGCGAGCATGCTGAGGCCGTAATTAGGAGGGCGATGCTCTAGGTTTTCCTATTCTTCACAGGCATGGACACAGTTCTGCAGACATGTGTGGGTGAGCTGACCGCAGCGCCTTACAGCAAAAGTTACAAGGCTTTACGAAGACACTGGCATCCTAACAGAGCCTTTGCGAAAATGAATGGAAACTGCCCTGCTACGTGCTGGCGGCAGGACATTTTTATTGAATAGCTATTGCCATACAAGGCAATGGACATCACAGTGGTTAAGGGCACTGATCCCAGTCAGGCAGACTTGGGTTTGAATCTGCCTCTGCACTCCCTCTATATCCCAGCCCAACACTTAATCTGTCTCATCGACTGTTTCTTTATCTGCAAAATGGAGATAATAATAGCACCTGAGTCATGAGGTTGCTCTGAGGATTAAATCACTTAGCATAGTGAATGGCACATGCCAAATGTTACATTTTATCATTATCATAATACTTGTGTGATGTAGTTTCATCTTCACATGGGCCCTATCAGATTGTGTTATTATCGTACTAGAGGGCTCAATGGATTTAGAGTCAAAACATGTGAGTTCAGAAGTTTAGAATGGCCCAAATCTAGAACACAGACAACATGCAGTGCCGACCAGGACGTGGAGCAACAGAAAGTCTCATTCATAGCTAGTGGGAATGCAAAATGGTACTGCCTCTGGAAGGCAGTCCCAACAGCATCTTACAAAACGGAGCCACTCTTACCGCACAATCTAGCAGTCACATCCCTTGGTATTCTCCCAAATGAGCTGAAAGCTTATGTCTACACGAAAACCGTCACCCAGATGTTTCCAGCAGCTTCTGTCACAATTGCTGAACGTCAGAAGCCACCAAGATGTACTTCAGTAGGTGAATGGATAAATAAGCTATGGTACATCCAGACAATGGTATATTATGCAGTTCTTAAAAAGAAATGAGCCAAAAAGCCATGAAAAGACATGGAGGAAACTTAAGTGCATTTTACTAAGTGAAAGAAGCAAAATCCGAAAAAGGTGGCATACTGTATGATTCCAACTACATGAACTCCTGGAAAAGACAAAACTATGAAGACAGTAAAAGGATCAGAGATTGCCAGGGGCTGGGGATAGGGGAGGCAAAGGAGATGAACAGACAGAGTACCGAGGATTTTTAAGACAGTGAAACTATTCCATACAATACTACTATGGTCAATATATGTCATAAATTTGTCCAAACTCACAGACTGTACAATAACAAGAATGAGCTATATTATGAATGTTCAATCACTGAAAAGAAAAACATCCGAGAGGTTGAGTAGCTGTGTCACCTGAGACCATATATTCACTCTCTCCAAACCTCCATGTTCCTATCCACAAAATGGGAATAAACAACCCAGGTGAGGTCATATGCATTTCAATTGGTCGTGCATGAGAAATACTCTAGGTCAGGGTAGGTGATCAACAAGTCAGTACTAGACTCAGAACTAAAAAGCATCGGGGATTCCACGAGGCCTCAGCTTGGGGGAGGGGCAGGTTATCAGAGGACAGTCTAGGATGGTGGGGGCTGGAGACAGGCACCGAGCCAGCGCTGACTGGAGGAAGCCAGAGTTGTTTACATTCCTAATTACAGGAACCAAGGCTTCAGCACAGCCAGGTGTCATTCCAACAGACAAGGTTAATAGGATGTGAACAGGCCCAGCTGCCACCACTGTGTTCACGGATGTCAGGCGTGGAGGCGAAGTCAGATGAATGAGCCGGCAGCCAGGCCACGCTGGTCAGCTTCAGAGGCTTGGAGGCACAGGTTAAAATTCAATCTTGCAGATCCTGAGTTTGTCCTACAACCTCCTCAAGGTTGCTGTGGGTCTGTTTCACAAAAAGGCACTGCCACGGAGGTGGAGGGCCTTGGCCAAGTCAGACATTCGGCCACTGGCTTCCAACATGGTTCTCTTTCCCCTCCAGAGGTAAAGTTTAGGGAAGAGAAACACAGGTGGCCATTAGGAGCAGCACAAGTTCAGGATCCAAAGCCTGGGGGACATCCCAGCTCCACCACCTTCAACTTGTATGAACAGCAGCAAATCATTTAACCGTTTTGAAATTCAATTTCCTCATCTATAATAGATGAATAGTCCTTTTAGGGTTGCTATGAGAATATGCTGCTTACAGGCACATAGCAAACGAGCTTAATAAATATTAGTGAAAATTATTTAGCAGTAATGCTTTAATGGGCTACCTGGGCAAGTTCTGAATCTGGGCATCCATCAATCTACCATCCTTGCCCTGCCAGCCGGCAAGATGCTTTAACCAGCCCGATTAACAACCTGTTTCTGATCAATGATTTATGGCTTATGTTTCCCTGTTAATGAAATGTAATTGCCAAGCCTGAGATGTAACGCGGTGGCAAAACAAACCACCATCTGAAAATTACATCCCAGGTCCCAGAAGGAAAGCTGCAGCAACAGGCCGGGATGTCTTATGATCAGAGGCGAGCGCTGCCAGGCCTCGCCTTCCAGGCGCCTGTTCTGTTCGAAGGTGGAAGAGACACTCCTGGCCAGTGCATTACTCTCCAAAAAATGAACGCTCTAGCAGGACGCCAAATGGCTTTAGCTAATAGGCTTTTGAATGAGGACTAAATTTTATTCATAAGCATCCATGTCAAGACTAAAACAACATTTTTATGGACACCGGGAGCATAAACAGCAGTGCTGACTCAACCAGGTCTGCGACTGAATTGACTTGTTTGCCTTCGTGTGGCTGTTCAGACAGCGGGGGACTGGAAACCAGAGAGCCCTGGGCTGGGGTCCTGCCTCTGGCCTCTCCTGTTTTGAGATATTGGAGGCAAATTAACCAGAAACAAAAATGCAAGCACACCACCCCTGACCTTCAGTCTCATCATCTAGAAACTGGGGTAATAATAAAACTCACTTTCAGAGAGATGTTGTGCATATTAAGCTCACTTATTCATTCATCCATTATGCTGCTTTCCCATCTTGGTCCTGGGCACCCGACAGTCATCAAAATAGAAACAACACTGATCTCATGGAACTTACATTCAGACAGAAGAAAATGAGTAAGTATAGTGAATATTATGCTAACGAGAGGTCATTACTGATGAGAAAAATTAAACAGAAGAAGGAGATTGGTCATGCCAATGGGGGTAAGGATGCAGCCAATTTTAAAGAGGGTCGTCAGAGAAGGCCATCCTGAAAAGAAGACACTGAAATAATTCTGAAGTGGTAGGTCTATAGACATCAGGACTCGAGCAAAGAGCCAGACTCACACAGTAAACAGTCAATAAATGGTAGTCCTTGCTGTTGTTACTGAGAGAATGGTGTGCAAATATATGTGTGGGAGCTTTCAAAACGTCAAACAACCATGCAAATCAAGTCAATGAATTTGTGCACGTAAATGCCCAAGCAGACTTTTGTCACCCCTTCCTACCATAGAGATTACCCTTCAGATGGGTGCCCTGGGCAGGAAAAGCAGTCCTTGACCCCAGGAAACCCCAAATCTCCTGACTCACTTGTTTATCAGTGGCTTCTCTCCACTTCTGAGAGGATACCATATGGGATATTCAAGTATTTGCCCAATACGAAATGAGGCCAGGAGACGTGGACAGGCAGGGAGGAGCCATGGCTTTTCAATAACTACCTGAATTCTTGAGGACTTTGGGGGATGGGAGGATATGCTACGGTGGCATGTACGCCCTTGAATGTCTAGAGACTTCTAAAGTTATAAATTCTAGACTGTGATTTCCCCTTTCCGGAATCAAAAGACCAGAATTCAAATCTGTCCTTTGAAACTTAACAGTGTAATATTGGAAAATATCACGTACCCCAAAATGTGCATTGAAAGAGTAACTTATGAGGCTCAGAACCAGGACAGGGATAGAAATGGGATGTAAATGCAGGCTTTATTGACTCAAAATCCCCTGCTCACATGGATTTAGGATGGTGAGGGCATCCCTCTTTTAAAGGCACAAGGGAAGATGCCATGCAGTTTGACCCTGCCTTAGCTACATAACTGCATTTCCTTCTAACATAAGACTTTCTGATAACAAGGAGGCCGTGAACTTGGGATTCAGAGAAAGTTATACCACATAAGTGACTTGCCTTCATCTGAGAAGAAGGAATCAGTGTGTTCTTATGTCACTGAGCAGATTAAAAATTATGTCGAGAGACTTCCCTGGTGGTCCAGTGATTTAGAATCTGCCAACCAGTGCAGGGAATGTGGATTTGACCCCTGGTCAAGCAACTAAGATTCCATCATGGGGCAACTAAGCCCTAGAGCTACAACTATGGAATCTGTGTGCCTCCACTAGAAAGTAGCCCATGTACCACAAGAAAGATCCTGCATGTTGCAATTAAAGACCCAACACAGCCCAAAATAAATATTTTCAAAAATAAAATAAAAATTATGTTGACCAATGATTGAGCGTTAATATGACACTAGCTCAATGCTAAGCACTTTGGGGATGTTACTGGCTTTCATCCTTGCAGAAAGAGTATTATTACCCCCATTTTGCAGAACAGGAGACTGAGCCTGGCGAGTTAAGATTTAGCCCAGGGTCACACAGTTAGAAAATTAGGGTTAAATCCAAGCATTCAGATGCCGAGTCTATGCAATGGCATGCCCTACTCCAGGGGATCTTCCTGACCCAGGGATCAAACCCAGATTTCCTGCATTGCAGGTGGATTCTTTACCACTGAGCCACCAGGGAAGCCCTTCCAGGTATACAGTAGGTGCTTAATCAAGAGACACTAGTTCTCAATCTTTCTGTAAAGTCAAACCCTATCCATAGTGTCTACACAAACTGCTCCTCCTCTCACGCCCAGACCTTTGTTTAGAAGGGTCTTCCTGCCTGAAAGGCTTCGCTTGCTTCTCTCCCCAACACAATAGCTGTCCTGTTTATCACACTTAAAGGGAAGATCCCCTTCCTCGTGAAGCCAACAGAAATTGTGAAGGGATGACTTGGTCCACCTTAAACTCCAAACTTTCTACCTGCAGTGCAAGTACAGTGTAAGTTTTTTGTGTTTTTTTTTTTGTTTGTTTGTTTGCCTGCCTATGTCTCTTTTTCTTCTAAAAATAAACCAACTTTTACTTTGAGGGAACTTTCACATCCAAATTATCAGTCCAAGTTCAGTTTCAGTTTAGTTGCTCAGTCGTGTCCAACTCTTTGCAACCCCATGGACAGCAGCACGCCAGGTCTCCCTGCCTATCACCAACTCCCAGAGTTTACTCAAACTCATATCCATTGCGTCGGTAATGCCATCCAACCATTTCATCCTCTGCTGTACCCTTCTCCTCTCACCTTCAATTTTTCTCAGCATCAGGGTCTTTGTCAATTAGTCAGCTTCACATCAGGTGGCCAAAGTACTGGTTGAAGCTTCAGCTTCAGCATCAGTCCTTCCAATGAATATTCAGGACTGATTTCATTTAGGATGGACTGGTTGGATCTCCTTGCAGTCCAAGGGCCTCTCAAGAGTCTTCTCCAACACCACAGTTCAAAAGCATTAATTCTTTAGCACTCAGCTTTCTTTATAGTCCAACCATCACATCCATACATAACTACTGGAAAAACTATAGCTTTGACTAGATGGACATTTGTTGGCAAAGTAATGTCTCTGCTTTTTAATATGCTGTCTAGGTTGGTCATAACTTTTCTTCCAAGAAGTAAGTGTCCTTTAATTTCATGGCTGCCGTCACCATCTGCAGTGATTTTGGAGCCCCCCCAAATAAAGTCTGTCATTGTTAATAAAGTCAGACCAAGTGGTTTATCAGAAATAACGCCAGCCCCAGGCTCCACACCATGCAACCTGGGCCACCTAGTATACCCTAGAATGTTTACTAAAACTGTATTGGGATACACACAACTTTCCCTTGGGATATCTAGTCTGGTAGTGTGTCCACCCTGGAGAGGCTCATGTCCCTCTTTGCCCTTACTGAGGAAAGGCTTGCTAAGAATTAAGAATAAAACAGAAGGAGACAGATGGTAGTGCTTGGACTCCTTGATCCAGCCATACCTGAATCACTTCAATGATCCTATACATCTTTTATTTTTTTCCTAAAACCATTTCAAATTGGGTTTCTTTCTATCATGTGCAACTAAATGACTCTTAATACACACACATTCTTTAACATTTTAGCCTTATGGTTCATTTTTTTGGTAATTTTTATTACCAAAAAATGTATACTATTATTTGTAAGAGAGTTAAGGGTTCTTGGTGCCTGATCACATTAATTAGAGTAACCTATTTAGCAGCCTTGGATTTTGATGCTTATAGCATCTATGGTGTATGGGCAGAGATGAGGACATGAAGTCAAGATCTAGAAGTTTACTGTGGGACCTTGGCAAAGTCCATTCACCTATTCAAGTCTCAGTGCCCTCATATAAACTGGAGAAAATAATAATGTCTAGGAAGTGAAAGTCGCTCAGTTGTGTCTGACTCTGCAACCCCATGGACTGTAGCCTACCACACTCCTCCATCCATGGGATTTTCCAGGCAAGGGTACTGGAGTGGGTTGCCATTTCCTTCTCTAGAGGATCTTCCCAACCCAGGGATCAAACCCAGGTCTCCCGCATTGTAGGCAGACGCTTTACCATCTGAGCCACCAGGGAAGTCCAATAATGTCTATCTAGGACATTGGGTATAAAAGTAAAGTGATAAGACGCATTTCTTGAGAAAGGCAAGCAGCTTCCCCTAACTCTGTCTCTATCCACACAGGCATATGCATCTACTATTCCAGGCAAGTAAACAAGTAGAAATTAATTTATCTAGACAGACATGTCAGCTCTGCTTGGAAACACAAGGGAAGCCTGTTGGGCTGGCTCATACCACAGCAACAGGAAAAGCACCACCCATTACCTACCACAGGGCTCTTGTGTGAATTATATGAAGCTTGAGAAAACCATCTGCAAACTGCAAATCACTGCATTAACATGTACCAGGAGACAAGTGTGAAAGTCACTCAGCTGTGTCGAACTCTTTGCGACCCCATGGACTATACAGTCCATGGACTTCTTTAGGCCAGGATACTGGAGTGGGAAGCCTTTCCTTCCTCCAGGGAATCTTCCCAACTCAGAGATTAAACTCAGGTCTCCTGCCTTGCAGGTGGTTTCTTTACCAGCTGAGCTATCAGGGAAGCCCTAGACCCAGGTTACCAAGGAATACAAACTTTCTGGAAGTCAGCAAGGGGCTACGAATCCTTCTCAAAGTCCAAACAAATCCCTGAGATGATGCTTTCTTTTACGGGGCAAATAAAGTACAATACAATGCAAAAAAATTTTAAAAATCACGGAGTGCCTTCTAACTATTGGACATTACATTGAACTTCAATACATATCTCTAATCATCACAATTCATTCAAAAGATAGGTACTGAGTTCTTGTTATCTACTCCTTAACAAAGGGATTAAAGAGATTTTATAAAAGAGAGATTAAAGAAACCGTCCCCGGAAACTTGGGTTTCCCAGGTGGTGATAGTGGTAAAGAATCCACCTGCCAAGGCAGGATATGCAGAGATGCAGGCTTGATCCCTGGGATGGGAAGATCCCCTGGAGTAAGGAATGGGAACCCATGTCAGTATTCTGCCCGGAAAATTCCATGGACAGGGGAACCTGGCAGGCTACAGTCCATGGAGCCACAAAGAGTCAGACATATGACTGAGTGACTGAGTACACACATACACACCCAGAAACTTAGATCAGTGTTGGGAAAGAACATGTGAACAGCCACACGAGAGTCTTGTCTGGGGAACTGAATGAGACCCCCATGTAGTAGACACTGTCAGTCCTAGTCTGTATTCCTGGGACCCACTAGTAGAACCAGTGTCTGATGGGAATTAATGCACAAATACCCCAGCTCCCTCAGCCCTTGAATGGGATGGTCCTGAAGTTCAAGCTCAACATAGGCCCCCAGAGTTCCCAGTGGAATTAAAACCCCAGAGTGGTAACTTACCTATCATTGGATGTCTTCTCTGTCTTCTTGCCCTCCCCCGCTTCCCTACCTCTGTCTCCTAGAATCATTCTCCAAGTTCACTATTTGCACTTGAGCTACTATCTCGGGGTCAGCTTCTGGGATAACCCAAACCAAGACATCTCATGAAATGAGAATCACTGCGCCTGCTTTATAAGCCAGGGAACTGAGACGTAAGGTCACATGGATGCCTCCCCAGTGCCCTCCCAGTTGGATACTGGTGTTCACACCAGGTCATGTAGCTACATGCACCTCAGGCAAAACAATGGGAGGTCTTTTCCTGAGATTCTCCACCATCCCAATGTGGGCTACCACTGCTCATTTCTCTCCTGCTGATGAAACACCAGGTGGCATTAAGTGGTGAATAATTCTTCACTCATCTTTATTAATATGTACTGAGGTCCACTGAGTGCCAAGCACTGACCTATGCCATGCTATAAATATAAAATAAGGACAAGGACATTGTCCATTATTGCACAGGCTTGGTTGTAGAGATGGAAGCAGAGTCTTAACGCCAGATCATAGCTCTAGGAAGCAACTCAATGGAGTCTGAGAATGATATTTAGAAAGAAAGAGGGCCATGGACTTTCCTGGTGGTCCAGTGGCTAAGACTCCGAGCTTCCAATGCAGGGGGCCAGATTCAACCCCTGGTCAGGGAACTAGATCCCACATGCTACAACCAAGAGTTTACATGCCGCAACTAAAGATACTGCGTGCTGCAACAAAGGCTGATGATCCCAAGTGCCACAACTAAGACCTGATGTGCAGCCAAATAAATAAACAAATACAAAGGTTTACTGATAAAGATGTACTGAGCATGGCCCCACCCATCAGAATAAGACTCAGTTCTCCCCTCAGTCAGTCTGACCCATCAGGAAGTTTCCAAACAAATACTAAAAAAAAAAAAAAGAAAGAAAGAAAGAGGGCCAAAAGGCCGGAAGGTGTCTTCCCAGCTCTGGCAGGTGGTGTCACTACCCTTGTCCACCACCCTGTTTTACTTCTATTACTTCTAACGCTAAGCAGCCTGGAGCAGCGGAAGTGCTCAAGAAACATTGGACGGTACCTGTTCAGGCTGCTTGGGCTGCTGCCACAAAATATCACAGACTGGGTGACATAGAAAAAACAGAAAGCTAGTTCTCACGTTCTGGTGGCTGGAAGTCCAAGTTCAGGGTACCAGCATGGTCAGGTTAGAACCTCCTCTTGGATGCAGAATTCTCACTGTGTACCCATATGGTGGAAGAATGAGGTGGTTATTCTAGACTTATTTTATAAGAACACTATTCCTATTCCTGAAGGCTCTATCCTCGTGACCTAATCCCCTTCCAAAGGCCCCACCTCCTATTACCGTCACTTTGAGAGTTACAATTTCAACTTATAAACTCCGGTGGCGGGGGGGGGGGGGTACAAACATCCAGACCTTAACACTACCATCATCATTATCATCCTCGTCATCATCCTCACCACCACCACCACCCTCATCACCATCACCACCACCCTCATCACCATCACCACCATCACCACCATCATCATCACCATCACCATCACCATCATTGCCATCATGACCATCATCATAATTATCATTATTATTTAACAATTCCTACTATGAAGTAGCTTCTGGAATATAGGTGACAAACAAGGATGTGTTATCATATTTAAATCCCAAAACTGATCCTTTCAGGATGAAAATCAGACCCCCTATTCCTAGGCCCTCATATTGGCTAAATTATTTTATTGATTTCCCAGTTTCCTTATGATGTGAATCAAAATTCCTGACTTGCTGTTTCAGGCTTCTCCCACTCTCTCTGTGTCAGCCACTCTGGTTCTCTTTAAGTTCCTCAAAACCCCCCTTGCTTCCTCCCACCTTAAGGTCCCCACAACTGCTGCTGCTGTGTATGCAAGGCTCTCTCCCTTTCTGTGCCTCTTAGTCCCTGAGTTCTCTGTCTGAGCTGTGCTCAAGCTCTCAGCTTTTATCTCCCCAGCTGACTACTGACCTGCCTGGACTCTCAGAATACATACTCATCTCTTCAACTGCACCTTTCCTACAGCTGATTTTCTTGATTTGTTGATACTTTAATTTCTGCCTCCCTCTCTGAATCCTGAACTCCATGAGGGTAGGAAATACGAATGTCTCCTTTTGTTAAACATTTTAAGCACCTTGTTGGGTACATCATCTTTTCTTTAGAACCCCAGCAGCACTGCACAGCACCACTGCACGCATGAGGCAAAGTTTACTATCCACACAATTTTTTTATTTCTTGGCCATGCCACACAACATGTGGAATCTTAGTTCCCTGACCAGGGATTGAACCCATGGCCCCTGCAGTGGAAGCATGGAGTCTTAACCACTGGACTCCCAGGAAAGTCCCCCATTATCCACAGTTTTAAAATGAAGGAGCTCAGAAAGGTTAGGTAACTTGCCCAAATCACACAGCTGATAAATGGCAGAGCCAGGATTTTTACTCAGGCAGTGTAAAGCATTAAGGTCTTCAGGCAACCCTTGCACAAAAAGCATGGCCTGCCTCAGGCCTATACTGTCCCCCTTTCTTGATAAACCGGAGACCACAGGAAGTACTTTCTTCAGACTTGTCTTAAACATCTGTTTCTTATATAGCCCCAAACCACAGGATGTAGGAATCTATTTGCCCTGGGCTTACTTACCTTGGGTCACCTTTTCTGTGAACTAAGACTAGGGAATGATGGAACTCCCCTGCTGGTCCAGTGATTAAGAATCGGACCATGCAATGCAGGGGATGTGGGTTCAATTTCAGGTCAGGGAACTAAGATCCCACATGTCATGGAGCAACTAACTAGACAACTAACTAGCAACTGCATGCCCAAACTAGAGAGACCATGGGCCATAGTGAAGATCCTGCATGCAGCAACTACGGCCAGATGCAGCCAAATAACTAAATAAATTTTTTTTAAAAAAGGTGAATTAAGCTCTAAAATGTACTTCTCTAGAGTGTAGACTCTCTGTTCTGGAAACTGACAATGACCTAATCTTACTAGAACTGCATTTCCTGCTTTTCAGTCCCCATCCTTGGGAACACATCACATCTCTCATACCTGTCGGGGGTCTAAAGCAGTGTGAATTTTAGACTTTCTCCCCTGCTGTAGTGGAAATGAAGGTTTTTCTTTCCCCACCTGTTTGTCTGGTGAGTTTACTCTAGGACAGTGATTCTCAACATGTGACGCTGGACTAGACCCATCTACATTCCCCAGAAACTTGTTGGAAATGCTAGTTCTTGGGCCACGTTCTACTTACTGCATCAGAGACTCTGCAGGAGGGGCAGGCAATCTGTGTCTTCATAAGCCTCCGGGTGATTCTGGTGGAGGCTAAAATTTGAGAACCATTGACTGGCAGACAGATTAAACCCCATCCCACCTTCCCTCCAGAGAAGGAAATGGCACTCCACTCCAATACTCTTGCCTGGAAAATCCCATGGACAGAGGAGCCTGGTGGGCTGCAATCCATGGGGTTGCGAAGAGTCGGACACGACTGAGTGACTTCACTTTCACTTTTCACTTTCATGCATTGGAGAAGGAAATGGCAGCCCACTCCAGTGTTCTTGCCTGGAAAATCCCAGGGACAGGGGAGCCTGCTGGGCTGCTGTCTATGGGGTCGCACAGAGTTGGACACGACTGAAGCGACTTAGCAGCAGCAGTAGCAGCACCTTCCCTCCACAAGAAAAGCTTTCAGAAGGGAATGAGTCAAGTTACAGTATCAAGAAAGAGGTGAGGGCTCACATTGGTCAGACTGATCAAGATCAAAAAGTCTACAAATAATAAATACTAGAGAGAGTGTGGAGGAAAGGGGACTCTTCTACACTGTTGATGAGAGTATAAATTGGTGCAGCCACTATGGAAAATAGTATGGAGGTTCCTTAAAAAACTAAAAATAGAACTACCATGTGATCCAGCGATCCCACTCCTGGACGTATATCTGGGAAAAATGAAAACTCTAATCGCAAAAGATATATGCAACTCAGTATTCACTGCAGCCCTATTTACAGTAGCCAAGCCAGGGACGCAACCTAAGTGTCCATCAACAGATGAATGGATAAAGAAAACGTGGCACACATACACAATGGAATATTAGCCATAAAAACAATGAAAAATGCCATTGGCAGCAACATAGATGGACCTAGAATTATCATACTAAGTGAAGTGAGGCAGCAAAAACAAATATCATATGATATCACTTACATCTAAAAAATCGTACAAATGAGTTATTTACAAAGCAGAAACAGACTCACAGACCTAGAAAACAAACTTATGGTTACCAAAGGTGAAAGTGGGAGGAGGGATAAATTAGGGGTTTGGGATATACAAATACACACCACTATATAGAGACTAGATAAACAATAATGATGTACTGCATAGCACAGGGAGCTATATTCAATATCTCGTAATAAAATATAATGGAAAAGAATAGGAAAAGGAATATATATATTCTGTAAAATGGTATGTGTGTGTTTGTGCGCTCAGTCACGTCTGACTCTTTATGACCCCATGGACTGCAGCCAGCCAGGCTCTTCAGTCCGTGGAATTTTCCAAGCAAGAATAGTGGAATGAGTTGCCATTTCCTACTCCAAGGGAACAATCCAACCCAGGGATTGAACCTGAGTCTCCTATGTCCCCTCCATTTCAGGTGTATTCTTTACCCTTGAGCCATTAGGGAAGCTAAAAATATTATGGGAAAATCTAAACAAACATGTTGGCCAACAGATATATATATATATATATATAGCTTAGCGGGTGAAGAATCTGCCTGCAGTGCAGGAGATCCCGGTTCGATTCCTGGGTTGGAAAGATCCCCCTGCAGAAGGGATAGGCTACCCGCTCCAGTATTCATGGGCTCCCCTAGTGGTTCAAATGGTAAAGAATCCACCTGCAAAGTAGGAGACCTGGGTTCAATCCCTGAGTTGGGAAGATCCCCTGGAGGAAAGCAGGGCAACCACGCCAGTATTTCTGCCTGGAGAATCCCCATGGACAGAGGAGCCCGAAGAGCTATAGTCCATGGGGCTGCAGAGTCGGACGTGACTGTATCTACAAGACAGCTCACAGGATATGGCTCAGAACATCACCTAGAGCCCTTGCGAGGAACTAAAGGCCCTTGACCTTGGCTGACTATTACCACTTTGTCCCGTCAGACTGCTTTTCTTTGTTTTTGCATTTTCTCACTTTTCTGATTAAACTTATTTTTTGGCTAAAGGTTTTCCACAGACAAAAGGCAGACGGAGGACATGAGGTGTGAGGACCACAGGGTCCTGCTCCGCTTCAGCACCACTTACCTCACTCCACTGGAACGGAAGCTCTGTGAGGGCAGGGTTTTTACCTGCTTTCTTCACCCTTGTCTCCACGGGGCCTAGAATAGTGCCACCTACCTGGTGCTCAATAAGTGTGTGTGTGTGTGTGTGTGTGTGTGCGCGATCACTCAGTCGTGTCCAACACTTTTTGGCCACATGGACCACAGCCCACCAGGCTCCTCCATCCCTGGAATTTTCCAGGCAAGAATACCGGAGTGGGTTGCCATTTCCTTCTCCAGGGGATCTTCCCAACCCAGGGATGGAACCCATGTCTCCTGCACCTCCTGCATTGGCCAGTGGATTCTTTACCACTGTGCCACCTGAGAAGCCCATTCAATAAATAATTGCTGAATAGACAAGCGATTGTTGCAGACAAAGGACTAGGACTTCCAGCAATGGACACAAGTTTTGGCCCCAGGAAGTAACGCTGGGCACCTGTTCATGACAAGGGAGCAGAGGCAAGGCAATAGAGGGTCAGGACGATCCTACACATGTGACCAGATGTTCCTCCAGCCTGAGCCTCTTAGCAATTGTGGCCCCATCTCCTGCTTGGGGCTTCTGGAAGACACAGGGATGCCTATTTGTCCAAGAACATTAACAAGTTGGGAAGTGAAGAGCAGGGAACACGGTTCATTGGAATGGTCCATTCATCTCGCGCTACCATCCTCCTGCAGTCCTAGCTGGGTCCTAGGCCAAATGAGATGCTCTTTACTTTCCTGAAGGTGGAGGGTATAGGCACAAACAAGGGCCATGGGGTACGTGGATAGAAATCCCATCATATATGTACATGTGTGTATGGATAACACATGCACGCTGGCATGCACTCGTGAAATATCTCCTACATTCCCCATGGAACATAACTGCAGCTGTTGATATGATTTCAAGGTACCAGAGGCCAGTTTTTGAGCACTAATTACAGGTCACAACCATGGTGAGTATGCTCCATTTATTACCTATGTGATAGGAATTACTGTCATATCCTCATTTTGTCTATAAGGAATTGAGGCCCCAAGATCTGGTAATCCTCATAAGGGGAGTCAAGCTTTGAGGCTGCACTACCTACCTTCAGGGGCTACACCCTCAGAAACCACACATACAGCTTCCCTGTGGAGGCCTGGCCCCTCCATTCAGTCTTTCTTGAATGATAGAGCATGGTTACCTACAGGATGAGGTGGCAGACGAAACCTGTAGACCTACTCCTATCTACACAGCAACTCTAGATAGATTACAGGGAAAGCTTTCTGCTCCCTGGGCATTTAACGACCTTCCTGAGTGGGCCTGGGACCCTGTCATAGAAACTAACTTCTCTGTCCTGTAATAATTACTCTGAATAATCACCACCAGAGTGCTACCCACCCTGAATTCTCCACTTAGAGAGTGGCAAATTACAACCTCTAAGCCATTTCTTGTTTATGCAGAATTAAGTTTTATCGGAAACACACCCACATCTATTCATTGATGGGTGCTCTATAACTGCCTGCAGGTTGTGACTACAGAGATGAGTAATTGCTACTAAGACTGTTTGGCCAGCGTAGCCTAAAGTATTTATCAGTATGCCCTTTAGGGATAGTTTACCAAGCCCTACGCTACTGCCTAATTTCCAATGCTGGCTGAAGAAAAGAATGAGCCAATATTTTTGAGCACTTACTATTTATTTAGCCTTTAAAAACTCCTAAGAGAGTTTTTATTTCTTTTACTTAAAGTAAAAGTAACATTGTTATTCAGATAAAGTTCAATGTTGAAAATTCAAAAAATCTGAGATTATATCTCTATCTATCCATTTGTGTGTTTATATAAAATTACTACCATCTGAATTTTCACAACGCAAAATTAATGTCATTAACATTTGTTGAAAAGCATTCCAGGCACACAGAGACATTGTATTTGTGTGTATGTATGTGCAGATTTACTAGGCTTCCCTAGTAGCTCAGATGGTAAAGAATCCGCCTGCAGTGCAGGAGACCTGGGTTTGATCCCTGGGTTGGGAAGATCCCCTGGAGAAGGAAATGGCAACCCACTCCAGTACTCTTGCCTGGAGAATCCCATGGACAGAGGAGCCTAGTGGGCTACAGTCCATAGCATCGCAAAGAGTTGGATACGACTGTGTGACTTTCACTTTCTACATGTAGATTTATACGTGTGTGTGTATTTAGACAAATAAGATCATGCTACACATGAGCTTTTCTAACCTGCTTTTTACATTTAATAATGTATTACAAAACTCTATGTGAATAAGAAATCAAATCAGTCAATCCTAAAGGAAAACAACACTGAATATTCATTGGCGGGACTGATGCTGAAGCTGAAGTTCTAATACGCTGGCACCTGATAGGAAGAGCTGATTAATTGGAAAAGGTTCTGATGCTGGGAAAGACTGAAGGCAAAAGAAGAAGCAGGCAGCAGAAGAAAAGATGGTGAGATAGCATCACCATATCAGTGGACAGGAATTTGAGCAAACTCCTGGAAATAGTGAAGGGCAAGTGGCAGTCCATGAGGTCACAGAAAGTCAAGCATGACTTCGCGACTCAACAATAAGACTAAACAATAACAACAACATATGGGAATGGATATAGATACAAATACGGTAAATAAAAGCAGAAGAAAGGGATTGCTAAGACAGAAAGAACATTTTAACCAACTAGAAAAGAGAAGAACGATAGTGTTGGTAATCTCATATATTCATTTTTAAAAGTATTTATTGAGTGCCTACTATGTGCCAGACTGAGATTATGACACAGAGAAATACATCTGCACTTCAGCCCGATGTGGGATACACATGCTTATTCTAATGCTAAGTCACTTCAGTCGTGTCCAACTCTGTGCGACCCCATAGATGGCAGCCCACCAGGCTCCCCCGTTCCTGGGATTCTCCAGGCAAGAACACTGGAGTGGGTTGCCATTTCCTTCTCCAATGCATGAAAGTGAAAAGTGAAAGTGAAGTCGCTCAGTCGTGTCCGACTCTTGGCGACCCCATGGACTGCAGCCTACCAGGCTCCTCTGCCCAAGGGATTTTCCAGGCAAGAGCACTAGAGTTATTGCTTATTCTAATAACCCCATATTAAATCAGCCATATGATGAAAACATATCATGTACTATGTATGATTAACAGTCTAACTGGAGGAGATTAGAGCTCAGGGCTGAAGTATGAGTCGGTGTACTGAGCTTGTTTTTTGATGTGTTTTTCTTTTGAATTTTGATGTTTTGATAAGTTGAGGCCTCGCTGGCACTAGAAAGGATTGCTCCACCCAGGATTCCTAGAATTAGCAAATAAGTCAGCCTAAAGCATGCCTTTCATACGCAAACCAAGCAATCTGAAGCTCACATTCCTCAGTGAGGTCCTTTCTGGGCTCTCACCTGCCAGGCCTCTGTCCCCTGCTCTAACCACTCTAAGGCCAGGTACCAGGTGACTAGGGACAATCGCTAGCCACAGAGGATGAGGAAGCTATTCAAACTAGCCTATCCTAAACCTGCTTGGCCTGCTTCCCATACCTTGCTCATTCCTTCTAGTGAAGAGAAAGTCACTCAGTCGTGTCTGATTCTTTGCGACCCCATGGACTATACAGTCCATGAAACTCTCCAGGCCAGAATACTGCAGCGGGTAGCCTTTCCCTTCTCCAACCCAGCAACTGAACCCAGGTCTCCTGCATTGCAGGCAGATTCCTTACCAGCTGAACCACAAGGGAAGCCCAAGAATACTGGAGTTGATAGCCTATCTCTTCTCTAGCGGATCTTCCCCACCCAGGAATGAAATGAGGTCTCCTGCATTGCAGGCAGATTCTTTACTAATTGAGCTATCAAGGAAGCCCATTCCTTCCTAAGGAAATCACACAAAAAAAGTTGTTTTTCTTTCCATTTTTACAGTCTTTAATTAATTTGTTACCATATTGCTTCTATTTGTGGCCTTTTTGGCTTCAAGGCATGTAGTATCCATTCTCCCCCAAACTCCTCTCCCATCCAGCTGCCACATAACATTCAGCAGAGTTCTCTGTGCTACACAGTAGGTCCCTGTTGGCTATCCATTTTAAATATAGCACTGTGTACAAGTCCATCTCAAACTCCCTAACTATCCTTTCTCCTCATCCATAGTTGAAAGAAACCATACATTCATTCTCTAAGTCTGCAAGTTCCCTTCTGTTTTGCAAATAAGTTCATCTATACCATTTCTTTTTAGATTCCACATATAAGGGATATCATAGGATATTTTTTTCTGTTTCTGAATTACCTCATTCAGTATGACAACCTATAGTTCCATGCATGTTGCTGCAAATGGCATTATTTCCTTCTTTTAATGACTGAGTAATATTCCATTATATATAGTTACCATATCTTCTTTATCATCCCTGTTGATGGACCTTTAGGTTGCTTCCATGTCTTGGCTATTGGAAATAGTGCTGCAGTGAACATTGGGTGCATTTATCCCTTCGGATTACCTTTTTCTCTGGCTATATGTCCAGGAGTGAGATTGCAGGGCCATATGGTAGCTCTAGTTTTAGTTTTTATTTCTTTCATTTTAAGTTTTTTAAGGAACGCTCATACTCTTCTTCACAGTGGCTATACCAATGTACATTCCCACCAACAGTGGAGGAGTGTTTCCTTCTCTCTATGCTCTCTCCAGCATTTACTGTTTGTGGATTTTTTAAGGATAGCCATTTTGAATGGTGTGAGGTCATATCTCACTGTCGTTTTGATTTGCCTTTCTCTAATAATTAGCAATGTTGAACATCTTTGCCTTCCATAGGGGAGTTTAGACTGTCAACAACTGTGACATCAGCTACTGCTTTAATTGAAAATAAACAATACCCTTTCTCTTTCCTTCTATAGGTCAAGTATAGGACTGAGGATTTGAATTCCAAAGAAGCCAGCAACTTGCTGTGATGGTAACAGGGTAATATTGGGGAAAGGGTTTCTCAAATTCATTCAAAGGAAATTCAGACAACTTGAATGTGATTCTATAGAGAGGAACTATTGACAAGTACACCCCATTATATTTAAAACAGGTAACCAACAAAAATCTCCTTGAGCACAAGGAACTCTGCTCAACATTCTGTAAAAACCTAAATGAGAAAAGAATTTGGAAAATCATATATATATATATATATATATATATATATATATATATATACACACACACGCATAAAACTGAATCACTTTTTTGTACAACTGAAACTAACATAACTTTATCAACTGTGCTCCAGTATAAAATAAAAATTAAAAAAATAAAGTGAAGAACAATTAAACAGGTAATGAAGTAAATAAAAACAAAAATACTCTGGGTTGGAGAATATAATGATGAACATATAAAGATTGCTTAGGTCCCAAGGCTCTTTTAGTATTATTTATTGTCTCAGAATTTAGAGAAAACCAGTTGGGCTATGTTTAAAGGATTAACATACAGAAGGTGATGAGAATTGAAAGGTGAAAACGGGCATGGTGTGTTCAGAGAACTAAAAGGATTTCAATCTACTGAAACACCCCGCAAGCAGTGGGGAGCAGTGACAAGCTATTTGCATTTACACAGGGCAAGAGAAACAAAAGCATTAAATATCTGTGATGTATCAAGGCTGTCCAGGCAAATTAGATCATCTTAGTCATGCTCCAACAAGTATGTAAAATGAGAATTAGCCCTTATTTTAAAAATGACAACTCTGATAATATATTACAAAATTGTATTAGTGTAATAAGAATATTAATTATATGTGCTAAACTCTTAGTCTGTGCCAAACAACAGGCAAAGTTATTTACAAATATTTTTTCATTCAGTTGGCCCATAAGGGAGCCAATTCACTAGGACAGGGGTCAGAAAACGGTAGCCCATGGCACAAATCCCACCTGTGAGCTAAAGATGTTTTTTACATTATTATGTAATTTTATTTAAAAAAAGAGATTTCTTAAAATGTGAAAAATATATGAAATTCAAATCTTAGTGTCCATAAATAAAACTGATTGGAACACAGTCTTGTTCATTCATTTCCATGTGGTCTACGGCTGTCTCAGCACCACAGTGGCAGAGCTGAATTGTTACAGAGACAGTATGGCCCACAAAAGCCAAAAATGTTTACTGACTCTCGTCCTTTGGAGAAAGCGTTTGCTGACTCGGGTTCTGGGAGATGGGGCAGGCATTCTTCTAGACCCATTTTACCGGTGGTAGAGTTTCAGCGAATTCTCTCTCTGGCTAGCTTTACATAGCCAGGCTACAGGACAGCCATGGCTAAAACCTAGTCCTCTGATTTCAGACACTGCATGTGTAAAGGAGACTCCACACTGCCTCCAACTAACTGCTCCTTCCCAAATATGGATTTACAGGAAACCCCAAAACTTTCTTGGAGTTTCAGAGATGAGGCAAGTCAAGAGATAAACTGACACTCTTGCAGAAAGAAAGGTAGAACATACAGACAACTCACGCGTGACCAATAATGGTTAGAAGAAAAATATATATGAGCCATGTGTAATAAAATAAAAGTACCATTAAAAGCAGACATAATGTTTAAAATGATAAAGAAAAATACAGAAAATATTTATAAAATTCACTGTTGTTGAGGGTATAGTTTTCAAGATCCTCATATACATATTTGGTGGAAATATAAACTAGGACAAAGTTTCTGGAAATTAAACTGGCAGCTTTATTAAAACCTCCCTCATGCCCTGATAAAACTGGAGAGTTTCCTTTATTTAGTTCCTTTTATTTAATAACTCTACCCTAAGCCATCTTAGAGACTTCCCTGGTGGTCCAAGGGTAAGACTTCACCTTCTAGTACAGGGGTGAGGGTTTGATTCCTGGTTGGGGAGCCAAAGTCTCACATGCCTCCTACCCAGTAAGCCGAAACATAATCCAGAAGCAATGCTGTAATGAATTCAATGAAGACTTAAAAAAAAAAAAAAGAATGCATCAGATAAATCCTATGAGATGCAAAGAAAGATCATTGTTCACATGTATCATGGTACACTGTTCATAAAACTGGAGAGGGGGGAGAAGTCTATCAGTAAGTAAATAAATTTACTGGCGTATCACATTATTTAGCTATACTAGCCATTTTTTGAGAATCATGTTTTTGAAGAATATTTTATATATGCATTTTATTCTGAGTGAGATCAGAAGCCACAGAGAGACTTGGCAGCAAAGGAACCTGCTTGGACTTAATATTTAATGATCTCTTCACCACATAAAGAACAACTCAGAGGAAGGGTGAGATGACTGATGAGAAGGCTACTGCAGGGAATCCCTGGCTATTCATTGGTTAAGACGCACACTTCTGCTGCAGGGGGCATGGGTTCGAGCCCCAGTCAGGGAAGTAAGCTCCCTCATGCTGTGTGGCAGTACCAAAAAAAAAGAAAAGAAAAAAAAAAAGGGATTCTGCAGTACTCTAGATGAGAAATGACGCTGCCTTAGGCCAGTGTGTTTATGGTAAAAAGAAGAATTCATCAAGATTTTTTCAAAAATAGAGATGAGAAGACTTGCTGACTTGTTACTGCACATAACTGGTGGGCGCAGAAGTCAAGGATGAATCTAGAGGTTTTGACCTGAGCAACAGGTCAAATGGAGTGGCTATTTACCAAGATGGGGAAGCCAGCATTGGAGGAGATTTGGGAGGAGATAAATAAATAAGAGTTTGGTTTGGATACATAAAGCCCCAAATATTAATAATCATTATGGCAAGTTAATGTAATTCTGTAATTTTTTCCAAGATTTTTTTTATGTGGATCAATTTTAAAGTCTTCATTGAATTTGTTACAACACTCTTTCTGTTACAGGCTTTGGTCTTTTGGCCATGAGGCATGGAGGATCTTGGCTCCCCAGCTGGGGATCAAACCCACACCAATGCATTGGAAGGCAAAGTCCCAATCACTAGGCCACCAGGGAAGTCTCGCTTTTGTGATTTTGAATGTCAGTGATCTATGTATGACAAGTTATTAAAGGACCAGAAGTATACCATATTTTAATGACATTTTTCTAATTGTACTTATTGTAAAAATTATAAAATAATGCATTCATTAGAGAAAATGCGTAAAAATATATACACAAAGAAAATTTAAATTGCTTATAATTCTCCCTCTCACAGATAACCACTGTTCTCTGTTGACTTTAGATCACAAATTTCATGCTATACTCTTGAAGCATGGTCCTCAGTCATGCTGAGGTTCCCAAAGGAGAACCAAAGGGGAGTTTCCTAGCTATCCTGAGCTATAAACCAACTTCCTTTGGTGGCTTCTCCAACAGGATATGTTTCCATCTCCAAAATCGGATGAAAGGACTCCTCTGGAGGAACTTATATCATTTAGTTTCGTAGCTTCAATTTCAACATAATGTTCATATTATAACAGAGGCCTTCCTGAGATGCTGTGCTGCAGAGTGGCTCAGTAGCTCAGTGCCCGCATGTCCTGTAATACTACCGGAGACATCGCAAGGGGGAGTTAAAAACAGCTTCAGAGGCCAACAGCCCTGGAGACCATGGAGGGCCAGCTTGTGTCTCCCAAAATCTAATGTCAGCAAAAACAGAAATAACGAATTAGTTGATGACAGTCAAAAAGGTATTAAACACAGCTCAGACACATGTAAAAGTAAATTCTTGAAAAGGAAGATCGACAGATTATGGAGAAATATGGAGAATATATAAAATTTAAACTCCTCCCATCAGGTCATAAGTATATAGAAGAACCTTCTCTGGTCAGACCTGAACAAGAAACTGAAGTAAGTCTTGCCTGCTCACTGTCCTTATGAGAAAGCTGTCTTGTACGTCTAATCCTCAGGCAGACATAAAGTCTCCTTTTTTTTCCTGATAGTTTGTTTGCAGAGAGGGAAGGGCCATTTCTTATGCTCTTAGGCACTGGCATTACAGTAGAGGCACTTGGGCTACAAGATCAAATAGCCTGCGGTTTTGCTCTGTAAGTCATTAACGTTTCAAGTCTCAGTTTTCTTATCTGTAAAACGGGTATAATAAAAACCTACAACACTGCTGCACTCTTAAAAAGAACTCCATAAGGGTAGCCATTTGTGTATGTGTGTGTGATTGTCAAAGTATTCAAGGTTAGAGAAACCATCCCAATGTCAGATGAGGAAAATGAAATGTAGAAAGTTCCATGGCAAGCCCAAGGTCACAGAACTAAGGTCTAGGTTCATACTCAATGAGCCCCGAGTCCTTGGGATTATTTCCCAGTAGCCAAGCAGGACTCAGACTGGGAGGAAGAAAATGGTGCTCTCCTTATGGAGAAAGGCCTTACAGAAGAAACAGTTGGTTTTCTTGTGCTGGATTTTCTTCTATTGGACTCTCATGACCAAGAAAGAGTATCTCTTTTCTGGACTTTAATAGGTAACTTCAGAGCCTCTGGTCTTGCCTCCTCCTTTGCAGACTATGCGTTTATGCCTATAACATTCCCCAAATCCTTCGTGGCTTCCTATCTCATAGGAAATGGACTCCAAATGCCTGTCACAAACTGGCAGTAACCTAATTTTCTAACCTTCAGCTGTCCTGCTTTCCAGCCAATCTGAACAACTGCTAATCCCTGTGCACGCCCAGGGCCCTCCAGCGCTGCATCTCTGCCCTCCCCTGACAATACAACAATCATTTTCTACTCTGTGGTCTTTACTTTTTAAATGAATATCCCTCCTGTGGTAGAGCAGGAGCTCTTTGAGGAAGGACCCACTTACAATTCATCTGCTCCTAGGGATCCTTCTGATCACTCCCAACAGCAAAGAAGAGGATGACGATATAGTAGAAAGCTTAATAAATATTTGCTGGAAAAACAAGACATTAATAATAATATTAGTAACAATAATTGCTAAGAGTTTTTAAGTGTTTTTAACTATGTCCCTGACACTTTTAAATCAAGGATCCTCAGTCTCTAAAATCTAATGCCTGAGGATCTGAGGTAGAGCTGATGTAATAATAGAAATAAAGTGCACGATAAATGTAATGCACTTGAATCATGCCCAAATCACTCCCCAACCCCTAGTGCATGAAAAAAAAAAAAAACCTGTCTTGCATGAAACTGGTCCCTGGTTCCAAAAGGTTTGGAGACCACTGCTCTAAATGCTTACCATGAATGACTCAATCCTCACAATCTCTGTGATGGCAGCTTTAGACATACTCTCAAGAATCCCCACATCCTGACATTCACACCCTGTATAATCCCCTCCCTTGAGTGAGCTGGGCAGGGAGACTTAACTCCTGTTGTTGAGAATACGCAAAAGTGATGCCGCGTCATCTCTGAGGTGAGGCTACAAACACCTAGGGCACCTGTCTTGTTGGCACTCTTTTTTCTCTGGTCCTCTCACTTGGTCTCTTTGATGAACCAGGCTGGCATGTTGTGCGCTTCTTACACAGAGATTCACATGGCAAGGGACCAAGAGAAGTTCCTGGCCAACATCCCTGAGGCCTGTAACTCAGATCCAACAACCCTCAAGGAATTAAATCCTGACAGTACCCTCTTGAGTGAGTCTGGAAGTTGACTACCTCTAGCCTTAAAGTAACTGGAGCTCCTACTCACACTTTGATGACAACCTTTGAGTGACCCAGGAACAACATGTGCAGATTCTTGACCAACAGCAACCATGAGATGTTGCGTGCATGCACGCTAAGTCACTTCAGTTGTGTCCAACTCTTTGTGACCCTGTGGACGTCAGCCTCCAGGCTCCTCTGTCCATGAGATTCTCCAGGCAAGAATACTGAAGTGGATTGCCATGTGTTTCTCCAGGGGAATCTCCTGGACCCAGGGATCAAACCCACATCTCTCACATCTCCTGACTTGACAGGCAGGTTCTTTACCACAAGCGCCACCTGGGAAGGCCCTATGAGATGATGATAAATGCTGTCTTTTCAAACCACGAAGCTTTGGGCTAACTTGTTACATAGCAATAGGT
Organism: Madoqua kirkii; assembly: GCA_006408675.1. Taxonomy (NCBI): domain Eukaryota; kingdom Metazoa; phylum Chordata; class Mammalia; order Artiodactyla; family Bovidae; genus Madoqua; species Madoqua kirkii. The sequence continues at coordinate 469 of SJYC01071154.1, read as the reverse complement.
AGCTAATACAACCACTTAGGTACTCTTACTATCCCATTGTATGGTTGAGTAAACCAAGGCCTGAGAATGGCTCAGCAATCTCATGACAAATTATGTAGCTAGGAAGCAGCAGAGCCAGGATTTCAACTCAGGCAATCAATCAGGCCCCATAATCTTCACTCTTGACCGTGACGCTACAAGAATAACAGGGGATGAGTGGAGGAATAAACAGGTGGATGGTTTTCTCCTTTCCCTCGTTGAAGTGGCCTGTTTCTCTCTCCTGAGACAGACCTCACTACTGATCTCATCAAATGGCACTATCAGCCCCTGACAGAGTGTATTACTAGAAAGTAGCCCCTGCAAGAGTGTCTAGTCTTGGTGAAGGAAGTATTTGTGTGGGAGGGATGAGAACAATGTGTGGAAACAGACTGCATGTGTTGAGGAATAATGCAATTATGTAACAGCTGTGAGTTTATAGAAGGCTCCTAAC